>LPNX010498151.1:74067-121959 GCA_001517045.1 Pseudotsuga menziesii
TGTCATGACCTAGTCCCAATGAGCAACAACAAGGTCATGGCCCACTCCAAGGAGCAGCAAGGTCATGACTCACTCACTCCAAGGAGCAGCAACAAGGTCATGGCCCACTCCAAGGAGCAGCAACAAGGTCATGGCTTCTTATATGTCTCCTGTTTGTTTGTCACAGAGATTAGAATTTTGTTTAGTCTCTTTTGCCACTGTACAGAAAGGAATTAAAAATCCAGGTCAAGAAACTGGAATTTGTATTTTGTTTTGTTTAACTAATATTAGTTTGTTTTGCACGCTTCTGCCAAGGGCATACCAGAATGTCTTCTAGGTATAAGTTTATTTATGGTACATGGTAAATGGAAATGCTGCCTAGGAAGGTCTAATCATCGATTATTTTCAATTTTCTGCTCCTCTACTTGGCTTTAGCTGGTTACTGCTCTAGCTTTCTTCTTAAAAAATTTCCAGCCTTTTGTCTTTTGAATCTAACATAATGTTACCCCAATAATCCTTTCCTTTTCAGGTCTGATTGGTAGGAATGGTACAGGGAAAATAACACTACTCAGGCATATGGCTCTACATGCAATTGATGGTATTCCCAAGAACTGCCAAATTTTACATGTAGAGCAAGAGGTAGTTGGTGATGATACTTCTGCACTCCAGTGTGTTATAAACTCTGATGTGGAGAGATCTCAACTCTTGGAGGAAGAAGCTAGATTAGTGGCACAGCAGGTATTTTATGGTTTGTCTTATAAATGGGCTTTAATAGATTTGAATGGATGGATTTTCTATGCTTTGACCAATACTCAAGTTCCATCTGTCAATTCTGTGAAAATTATATATGTTTGTCCTGGACTCCTGTGCATCTATGATTGGATTATACTGAAGTGCATTTTTTTTGCTTTTCCAGAGGGATGTTGACAAGGATGTTGCAGCTGGAAAGGGTGATCTGAAGCTCAATGGAGCCACTGAGGATAAGGATACATCTGAGAGGCTTCAAGAGATATATAAAAGGCTTGAATATATTGATGCTGATTCTGCAGAGTCTCGTGCAGCATCTATTCTTGCAGTAGGTCATGAAAATTTGTAGATTGATGAATAGTGTTTCATCTTTGTAAAATTTCTTGACAAATTGAACTTTGGATCTAACTTTGGTGCATTATACAGTTGCACAACTAGGTCAGATTAAATTCCTTTTCTAGGATGCTAAACTGCAAACCTATAATAGTCATTTTTTCCCCAGTGGAATTTGAGTTCTAGGGCATTGAAGCTATTGATTTGAATGTTGATGTCACCACTGTTTGATCTTGGTTAATCTGAATGTAATTTTAGTCTCTAAATGGTGATGAATATGTCCTGGACAGTCTTCATGTACTGTGGTTCTGCCTTTGTTGTGAAGGGCTGCCAGGCCACTCATGTTGTCAACTTGCTCAGGATCTGTGCATCTGTCAGATTGTTTCTTCTAGATTGCTATCTCATGGATTTCTTGCCGATAGGGGAATTGTTGTTGTTGATCTCCCATTTTCTTAGTTCTCATATTAATCTTTTTCCTAAGTCTTATACTTTGGGAATAATTAATAATGTTTAACGGTTAACCCCATTTTTTAATAAATTGAAAATTAGCAGAAATAAAATTACTTATCTCTCGCTGTCTTGTCTCAGTGAAATGCCATTGATTTGCTGACATATATCTCTAATTTGAAGCATTTCTTAAATGCCCTAGAATGGGTTTTCATAAATTACCAATGCCCTTTCATCTTCCAAATGCCGACGTTTGGCCCTGATACCATGCAGGATTTTTTTGTATCAATGTGCAAACATAGTAACCAGCAGACAATTGGAATTTGGAGAGAATAATAAATGTCACTAATACTAATAAGATGTTAGAAGTTACATGGTCAATTTAATACATAATGTATTAACATTTATGTTAACATTGGAGCTTGTTGTCTTCTTCTCCATTAGAAGATTTTTTGGTACTTCTGATCTTCATTTGTCTATTTGTTTGGCAGTTATTGTCTATGGCTAGTATTGATGAGGTTGCCTTGAAATATGATTAGAGATTAATTGCCGAACCCCAAGTTAAATTTTGTCAACCTTAAAGCAATTGCACATTTATTCCTTAGGTTTTTTAGAGTCGGAGCCTTCCACCATTCCTATCAATTGGTCAGTGATACCATTTACAGTTCCTTTAAATGGTTCAATCCATTTGGTATTATAACTTCAAACTCAACTAGATTGCTGAATGTTTTATGGTGGCAGCTGACTATGTTTCTCAACTTCTGTTAACATTCAGACCATGTTGGCATACAAACATACAGGGTAGTTGTATGCATAGTTACTGGGTTTCCTGGACCTGGCTCAAGCTTGGACAGGCCCTGAACCTTTCGGACTGGCCAAACTGGTATGCACTAAACATCTGAACTTTCCCAGAAAAATGAAAGGAAGAAAACCCTAAAATATTCTATATAAAAGAAAAAAACTACTTTAGAGCTATGTGGTCCCTGCATGTTGTATTCGTGGCACCAGTTATGGCTTTGATGCATGTTTTGATGTGGCAGCTGACTATGTTTCTCAACTTCTGTTAACATTCAGACCATGTTGGCATACAAACATACAGGGTAGTTGTATGCATAGTTACTGGGTTTCCTGGACCTGGCTCAAGCTTGGACAGGCCCTGAACCTTTCAGACTGGCCAAACTGGTATGCACTAAACATCTGAACTTTCCCAGAAAAATGGAAGGAAGAAAACCCTAAAATATTCTATATAAAAGAAAAAAACTACTTTAGAGCTATGTGGTCCCTGCATGTTGTATTCGTGGCACCAGTTATGGCTTTGATGCATGTTTTGATGTGGTAGATGTTTAAATATTTATTTTGACTTTGAGTTTAAGCTCTAAACTATGGATAATGTTATAGTATTATTGAGACTTGTACTATTTTTGTGAATTTCAGAAGTTTTTGATTCTACTGAGTTTTACGAACCTGGTAACCATGGTTGCATGCCAGCCATAAAGTGCCATGCAAAATTCGGTTCCAAAACTCTATGAAGAATGCATGCAATGTGTTTCTCAAGTTGTCCTCCCTCGATATATCTTTCTTTCCTTCTAATCAAAAGCTGCCTTTGCAATTTTTGTGGGCTCTAAATTATGGATAATGTTATAGTATTATTGAGACTTGTACTATTTTTGTGAATTTCATAAGTTTTTGATTCTACTGAGTTTTACGAACCTGGTAACCATGGTTGCATGCCAGCCATAAAGTGCCATGCAAAATTCGGTTCCAAAACTCTATGAAGAATGCATGCAATGTATTTCTCAAGTTGTCCTCCCTCGATTTATCTTTCTTTCCTTCTAATCAAAAGCTGCCTTTGCAATTTTTGTGGGCTCTATGAATGGCATGCTTGGAATTGTTATCAAGCAAAGTGCATCCAGTAATAAGTGTCTTAACTCGTAATTGGAAGAAATTATCTAGGCTGCATTGGATGCCATCCTACAGTAGGCAATCTCTTTAATGAGGTGGGGACTTTATCCATCGTTGGATGTAGACCCTATGATAACTGTGTTATAACTGTTTTCTCAGCTTACTTGGATGCTTATCATTCCATTTACAGATTTATATAGGTTTCACTATTTTTTCCATAAATTTCTTTTGTAATTTTAAGATACCTTTGCTTCAGTGTTCATCTATAGCTTTCCTGAGTGTGATTTCTGTCATTTGTGTCTTCTTTACATCTATAGCTTTCCTTGTGCAGGTCTGCAAAGTGATCACACTGTCCATTTAGTCCGTGGTGCGTCAACCTCTGGATCTGCCAATTCCACTTCTGCAGAAAATACTGTGGCTTCAAATAGTATTCCAGCACCACCTGTGCAAGGTGTACCATCAAACAACAATGGAGGATTTGGTGGATCAGGCATAGGAAGCTTACTCTTCCCTGGACTTGGTGGTAATGGATTGGGTGGAGATGGGTTGGGTGGGAACAATCCAGCAGGTCTATTTGGTGCAGGACTTCCTGAGTTCCAACAGGTTCAGCAACAACTTACACAGAACCCCAACATGATTCGGGAAATGATGAACATGCCTGCTATTCAGAACCTTATGAACAATCCTGATTTGATGCGAAACTTAATTATGAGTAATCCACAAATGCGGGAAATTATTGACAGGAACCCAGACCTTGCGCACATACTTAATGATCCTGGCACTCTGAGACAGACTTTGGATGCAGCAAGGAATCCTGAACTCATGCGAGAGATGATGAGAAACACAGACAGGGCCATGAGCAACATTGAATCATCTCCTGAAGGCTTTAACATGCTCCGCCGCATGTACGAAACAGTTCAAGAGCCATTTCTCAATGCAACAAACAATGGGAGGCGACAGTGGGAATGAATTGGGCTCAAATCCTTTTTCTGCCCTTTTCGGACAAGGGCCGGGTCAAACTAGAGCTCAAACAGCAAATCCTTCCACTACTGCATCTGATGCAACTGGCTCGCCTGCTCCAAATACAAATCCCCTTCCCAATCCATGGAATCCTTCATGTAAGTTGCTTTATCGGCTTTGTAGCTATAACAGTATGTATTTGAGTATTAATTTGGTGTCTTGCCACTACGTGGTTTTTGATCCTGAGGGAGTGTCATTGAACTATTTTCCCAGCAAACACACCAGGAGCAGGAGCTCCCGGTGCTCAGACAACTACTGGAGCAAGAGCTGCCCCAATGGCTGGTGCAAGGCAGACAGGCATTGGGGGAGTACCAGGTGCTGCCTTGCCAGACTTTGGGGGGATGGGTGGTGGTGCTGGATTGTTTGATCCTGCTGTTATGGAACAGATGATACAAAATCCTGCTATTATGCAAATGTTGCAAGGACTGCTTTCAAATCCTCAATATATGAACCAGGTAAGTAGTTGATGAAGCTTTTCTTGAATTTGTACACCAATTTTACTTTTTTCTACATGATTGCTTGTTATGTGTTATTCTCTTGGCGCACTCTACAAGAGATATGTGCACATGGGTTGGTAATGCTAATAAAACTAAATGGAAATAAACTTGATGTCCAGCTTTTAATGTCAAATAAAAAAAGGCTGATCTATTAATTATCATGATGTAAAAAAACAAAAACTAGCATTAGTCCATATTAACCTCTGTACTTTTAACCTGTGAGAAGTTTGCATATGGGTTTTTTAATCCCTCCTGTTTCTGAGTAGATCCAGGGTTAAGATGGATTTATGCTAGCTTCTTCCTGTTATTGCATCTAATACTTCTGCTTTGGTTATGTGGGTTTTCTAATATAAGTTGTAATTTGTATTTACTGTTCCGGCCAATGTTAGAGAACAATTCTCAGTTGAGAGAAATGATGCAAAGTCCAGAATTTCTTCGGCAACTAACGAGTCCAGAGAGCATGCAGGCAGATTCAACGATTCACTGATGTGATTTTTTTACTTTTTCCTCTTTTATAATCTCTTTACATATTTTTTTACAATTTGTGTGTTTGCAGCAATTGCTATCGTTGCAGCAATCTCTCATGTCTCAACTACCTCGACAGATGGGAGGCCAGTAAGTAGTAGTTTATGCAGCACTGTTTTCAAAGTCTGTTGTGAGTTCTGAGTATTAAGTACACACTGTGAACATTTATCAAAATTTTTTGTGCAAGGATCATTAAATATGTATACTCCAATGCGTAATTAAGAATATGTGTCTTATATTCTCTGCAATGCACACTATCTGTTAAATTTGAAATTTTCTCAATGAAAGTTGGTACTTGCTTCTGTCATGTCCCCTCTTTAAGATTTATTTGCATATCTAATTGGTAATGAGATATTTAACCTGAAAACATTGTAAGTTGCAAGCACATAACTGGACAAATTATATAAATTTTAACATGCTTTTCTCTTTGGATTTTGCTCAACTTACGGGGTAATCTTTCTTTTTCAAGAGCCTATTGGGTCAGTCAGAAATTACTTGCATGGAACATGGAGATAGAACATGTTCAGTTCTATATGTTTGCCAGCAAAAATGCTAATTTGATTCTTTCAGCTGGAGGAGTGAAAGGTTAGAGAGTACAATTTGGTTTTTACTTTTGAGGTTCTTAATTTTCAATATTAATTGATCATTGCATAAATTTTCATACCATGTACATCTCTTTAATGTTGCCATCTAAATGCATGTATGATGTTGCATTCACCTGTAAATGCTGGAAGACAGGTCATTGTGAAGACCACTCTAACATTTCTCTAGTTCTTAATGTAGGAAGTAGAACTAATTTATCCATTGGACTGGGAAGCTACGCACTCATAAAGTATATTAAAGCCCTTGCTTGTCTGTTGTTATTAAACATCATTTGCTCATGTAATGCCACGCCTCTCTATAAAAATATATATAACTTTAAGTTTACCGGAAAGTAAATTGATCAATCCACACTCCTTTTATAAATTCATGCAGATAGAGCTCTAGAGATGCCCACATACTCTTAACAAAAACTCGGATAGGCCCCTGTTTCCTGTACTTCGAGAAGACATCCGGTCTTTAACCCCTGTGTCTTTTATATGTATTCCTTTTGTCAATCCTACTGTGGGAGTAACACCTGTTCTCTCCATAGCATCAAATTACCTGAAAGCTTCTACGAGGCGGCCTTCAATGCAAAGTACATCAATTATTGAATTATATGTGACCTCATTAGGCATAGTACCTTTTAATTCCATTTCCTTCCACAATTCTAAAGCTTCATCCATACAACCTTCTCTGCACAGGCAATAAATTACTTTTGCACAAACAACTTCATCTGCCACAATTCCCTTCTTCAATGCTGCCTTTAAAAGCTTGCATGATTCTTTCACCCTCCCTTCTCTGCATAAGAGATCAAGGACAACTGAACAACTAGAGACAGTTGGCAACATAGATTTGGCCTCCATTTCATTGTAAATCGTTAGAGCTCCATCTATGTCCCTTTCTTTGCAAAGTCTATAAATAAGCGAGTGATAAGTTTCCAGCGCTGGTAATAACCCCTTATCTTGCATTTCATAATGCAGTTTTAAGGCTCTCTTTATGCATCCCCTTTCACAGTTTGAAATTATCATCTTACTGTAATCTGAACATTAGGAACTAAACCTTTCTCTAGCATTAGTTTAAAAATATTATTAGCCTCTTCCAAACTGCCCTTCTTGCAAAGACCATTCATAAGGGTGCTGAAGCTTTCAATAACAGGCAGAAAACCCATTTTCTGCATTCTCAAATGCATCTTCAATGCCATATCTACCTTTCCTACTTTGCAAAGTCCCCCAATGACAGCATTGTATGTAGAAGCATTAGGTGCAACACCTTTCACCTCCATTCTGTCATACAAATTCATGACAAAATCTGCATCTTCCATGCATAAACAATCAATCAGCATATTGCAAGTTCTGACATCAGAAGCCAATTCTTTTACATAGGTGCTGTTCAGAATCTCATTAAACTCCTCCTTTCTGCAATTTTTTAAGAGTACTCTGATAAGTGACATGTAACTGCTAATACTTGGGAGCATGCTTTTCCTTTCTATTTCATTGTAGAGTTTCATACCAGTTTCAAGAAGTTCAGAGGCCTCCTGTATATTTCCTGCCTCAGAATGTGCCTTAATCAAAGCCCTGTAGGTAATCACATCTGGAATTAAACCTTTGTCCAAGGCATCTTTAAGGAGGTTGCTTGCAACCGATATCCTACCTTTCTTACAAAAGGCATTGATAACTGAATTGTAATTAGAAATGTTGGGCATAACACCATACTCATTCAAACATACTACTCTTGGAAGAGCTATATATTTGATACATGACTTAATTGAACATATCAAAACTTGAAGCAAGTCTTTGTCATCCAAATCATATATATATTTCTTGCACACATACATTTGGTCAAAGCTATTAATCATTTGTCATTTTATCTCACGATCGTTACTTCAGGCATAGCTTACTGATATTTGTTAGCAACATTCGCTTTATTGTAGTAATTTCACAATCTATACAAACATCACGGTGTGTCTCTATTAATCTGGCATTTGTATTTAAAAAAAAAAAACACTTTTAGACGTCGGTTAAGTGACGGCCTGTAGGTGAATTTAAAAAAAAAAAAATTCAATACCGTTGCTTAACCGACATTTAAGGTTTCATAATCCATCGGATAGCTGTCGCTTAAGCGACGGCCTGTAGGTGATTTTAAATTTTTTTTTTTCAATACCGTCGCTTAACCGACGTTTAAGTTTTCATAATCCGTCGGATAGCCGTCGCTTAACCGACGGCCTGTAGGTGATTTAAAAAAAAATAAATTCAATACCGTCGCTTAACCGACGTTTAAGTTTTCATAATCCGTCGGATAGCCGTCGTTTAAGCGACGCGTGTTTAAAGTTTAATATGAATTAGATGTCGGATAACTGACGATTTACATTTAACCGACGGTAAACTGAGCTGTCGCTTAACCGACGGATTGGAAAGATGTCGGATAACCGACGAAAATCCACCGATGCTTAAAAAAAATCAGTGTCATACATGCGACAGGGAAGTGTCGAAAATCCGACAATACGGCCGTCGGATTTTTGGTCGAAATGTAGTTGTGTATGAAGGCTCCTGATCCTATGAGAAAAATTTGGAATGGGCACCAAAATGGCAAAGGGGTGATGAATACAGTGTCCAGTGATGTTAGCTAACCTCTTCTATTGGAATGGTGAAAAATTCAAATAGAGATGGATGACACACCAATATCCAACACATTCATTCCTATGGAGAATTTGGGTGGAAAAAGGTTCGAATGCATCATAATAAAGGGAGGACTAAACCTATATGTAAGTTTCCAAAAACACCTAATTATTTCAAGCAACATGCAAATAACGGTCTTTAAGCAACCATGAATCTAGCTAAAATCTTTGTCTCCAAGAAACAACAATACCATGATCATATCTAATTTAAAAAAGAAGAAGAAGATGCGATAGAGGTCTATTTGGCAGAAGTATTCCCAACTTCAATATCCTCTACAATATTTATTACCAACGCAGAGTTTACCAGTGAATACTCAAGATCGCCAAAGCCTAAGGACCTACGATCAATAAGATGAAACCCATTCGAAAGATCGAAGTTGAAACAAATAATGGAGTCTACATGAACAAACTCATCATCGCAAGATTCAAAAAATCTACAAATATAAACAAACTCATTAGGAATATCGAATTTCAACTCATGGCAAAGTCTAAAGACTAAAAATGCCAATGATTGAATATCCACAAACAGTGATATCAGACTCAAAAGGAAAATTGGACCTGGATTTGATTACAACTGGTTCCAATCTAGGGACTAGATCTTTGGAAAGGACATAAATATCCAAAGGAAAGTCAGACTCTATCATAGCCTCTAGGACAACTTCATATGAAGGAATTATATCATCCCAGAGAGAACACAAGTAAAAACTTTCATTTGGACCAATAGGGTGGAGAGTAGGCTTCAATCATTGATATAAATTGAGATATAAATGACCAAGTGACCAAAAAATTTGGCCACCACAATTTTTTCAAGGCATAAATGACCAAACTTGAGTGAGCCAAAAAAAAATGACCAGAGGAATGACCGATTTAGTCACGGGATAAAATATATGACAAGATAACAAGTAACTAGACTAAAAATGACCACATAGCAATAACGTTAAGAATGTGAATTGGTCATCTACTTGGTCATTGTTAGTTGTGTCACTCTGACAATGGAAAATTGAGATTTTGACAATGAATTTGCATAATTACTAAATTCTAACACCACAGATGTATTCAAAGACCCCCTCATGTGTCATATGTCACATCTCAACATTAATGCATGAAGTAGATTTGCACCGCTTACATACGCAGTCTTCTATTCTTGGAGCAGAAGCAATTTGCTTATGAGCTTTACATCCTTCCCAAGGTATTGTAATTACTTTTCAATACATCTGTGGTACGCACATTAGTAAAAACCATCCTAAGATGAGATATTGTCAGTACCACAAACCTAAACTAAAAATGACCACATAAAAATGGTCATTTATTTGGTAATTTTTTGTGGTGTCACTCTGACAATGGAAAATTACAATTTCACTAAGGGGTCTCTGAATCCATTTGCAGTGTTAAAATTTAGTAAATTGTAACATTTTAGATGGATTCAAAGACACGAGCTAGTGTTGAAACATGATTCCATAAGCAAACCTATTGAACTTTTTTGCAAGATCATTTCCTCTATACATTCACATACCTAGACTTTATAATCATGTTTCCGGTTCATACAAAAATTATGTGTTAGATTGGCACTTTTCACATCAATAAAGAAGCACGAACATTAAAAGCATTCACATTTAAACACATGTGTAAATATATCAAACTAATCACTATAAGCTTTTATTTCCGAATAGAGTTCAAAAATGGTGTCATAGTATAAAATGTCATAATACAAAAAAGGGGCTTCAAGCCACCAATATATACACGACCGATACAAAATGTCCATCTAGGAATATATGCTTGTAGGCATGGGTGATGATCATGATAACAAACTAGTGCATTGGGGGACTGCCTGAATAGCCTAACCCATGGATGGGCTACCCCAACTGCATGCCTCTGCATATCCTCGGCAAGTCCTCAACCTGCACCATGGGAATCCTGCGTGTCAGTCGAGTAATGTTGCCATGAATATTTTGTAGCGTCCACTCGGAATTAGCCCCAATAATCTCATCACCTCGTCCCCTCCGTCGATGTCGAGGGAAACCGTTCGGTCATCGTGGACCTACGACTGCATACATAAACCTATTATCAATACTTGATACCACCAAAAACATGTTTTTGATTTCCATATATATCAAAAATACAAAAAAAATCAATTAATCAAAAAACACACAAATGGGATCTTACCAATATCTTTGTATGCAGACCCTGGTGGTAGGGGCATGTTTGGATCTCCACAGAAGTCAATCCCTGCATAGGGATAGCGATGAATTATCGTTGCCATCGGTGGAAGAAGTCATGTGTGAAAGGAGTGGGTGTCCTACCTTCCACTAACCTTCACATCACCTTCTCCTATCATGTTTGGGATGGATCCCATAGACTGTTAGGATGGGCCTCAACTTTAGGGATGAGACTCGGTACCCTCTTAAAGAAGAAAGTGCTCAGAATGTTGGTGTAACCATAGTTCTTTACACTGCCCAGGTTGCAGTCAGTCAATTGTTGTTTCATGGTGCTCAACAATGACGTGCTCCAATCATATACCGTAGGTTTCATGCACTCTACTGAGTAAAACATGAGAGGTCTTGATGCTTGATGAAGCGATACCAATTGTGCTATTCTTGCCAATACTGGAACTATCACTTTGAGACTGCGACTTTGGATAACGTTCACCGAAACTTGAATTTCGATCCTTTCTGTGTCATGAATGCAACACAACTATGTACTCCTCAATAATGAGTCCTCTGCCTACTCCACGAGCTCGTAGGTTCACTACCTCTCCTTGACGGGATAGTCCTGTGATGAAGTAGATTTCATTTACCTATAAGCATTGCATTTACCTTTCTCTATGGAAATAAAAACTTGGAGTTTTCTGGGAAAAAAACATTTACTGATATTTCGTCGTAAATTCATTCTATTTTGGTGTGTTCTGTTACATGTGCAATTATACTTTATTTTACCCCATAAAATAACAATATAATTGTTATTTCATAAAAATGAAATCGAACACAATTATCGATTGTTGCTACCGAAATTCACCAAGTCATCATAAACAATATATGAAAAATGATATTAAAAGTATTTTTTTCTTTAACTAAACCAAATATATATATATATATATATATATATATATATATATTGTATTGAAAAAATTTGGTTGGGCCTTCACCCAATTTACATCTATTCCAAGATATACAATTCCTTGTTTCCAAAACTACTCATTCTTAGGTTTGAACTTTTGAAATCGTCCATCAATCCTCTCTTATGGAATTTGATGCATCAAGTTAGGTCCTTCATTCAAACTTAGCATTCCTGAAGGTAGTTGGCAACCCTGATTAGCTTTGAAGTCCGCCATCTTATTCAATTCTCGAAGAATGTGATAAGAGGAAACATAAACAAAGTCTACAAGATGAAATGCAGCCTTTGCATAGTCACGCTCAAGCTTAGATTGTTGAACTTTGTAGCAGAGTTTAAAGATTTTATTAAATTTATGAATCTCCAAATATTTGAAGATTGTTACGTCCAGCTTCCTTCGCGAGTTGACATGCTTATAAAAGAGCGAATATTTTTGCTTGATTATTCTTACTTTGTCCTAAGCCCCAACTAAAGCTAGTTTCTAACCTTTCTCCCAGGTAGTATATCTATCCCCCTGCCCTAGCTTTTCCCGGATTTCCTTTTGATGCTCCATCGAATAAGATTGAGACTTTATTTTTTCTTTGCCACCATTCTGAAAATTCTTTTTGCGGAAGTCTCACCTGCCAATTTGGTTTGGTAAAAGGCCTACCAGAATCCAACTAAATTTTATCTGGCTGTAGCGGTCCAAGCCAATTATGCTCAGCTGTGAATTTAATGGGATCAATTTGAAATTTATTTCCCACAACTTCCAATAGCATAGCCTTTGCTTTTGTTGCTACAATTTCTGGTTTCGTGGGCTTGCTATTAAAAATCAATTTATTTCTTACTAACCAAAGTTTCCATCATTAAATTTTTGGAATGTCTTGCCAAATTTTCCTCCATTCATGACTGATTGAGCGAATTCCTGGGTACCTTGACATTCGGCTTACAAATAGGCTTACAAGTTCTATATTCGAAGGAGCTGGAACCAACAATCCAATTAAGATATGCGACCAGGCCTTCTGAGTAAAAACACAATTACACGATCTGAAGTCTCTGCGGCTTGATTACAAAGGAAACATCTGAACGGTCCTAAAAATCCCCTTCTTGACAGGTTTTCACCTATTAGAGCTCTCTTTTGCATTAATATCCAACTGGACCCTGTAATTCCTTCTGCAAATCAACAATTTTGGATTTAAGTGTTTGAATTTCCATATCACATCACAAATGCTGAACTTTTCGGCCCTCCAAGAGTTTTGATTCTAGTTCTCTTATTTTTGTATCCTTTTCAGCCATCTCCTCTTAATTTCTTTATATAATGGCGATAAACTAAACACATCATCTAGATAAGATCTCGTTGAGAAGCATTCCTGTAGCATATTCTCTCATTTTTCCAAGGACTTCTCTCGCTCTTCTAAGGACATTGTAACTGTAGGAGTTTTTTTCTTTCCACCCTTACCTTTGCCTCCTTTGGTATCCTTACCCTTGTCTCCTTTGATACCCTTACCTTCATCATCACCACTTTTTCCTCTCCTTTTATTTTTAATTTCCAGTGTCTTGGAGATCCTTTCCAACCTTTTGCTTCTCAGCTTCTCAGCTTGCTTAGAAATGTTTGTTCTCAAGCTAGAAATTAATAATTATAATTTTCCAACTTTTTGTTCATGGATTTCCTCCCACTCTTTCATATTCAACTAGTATTCTTCTATTATGTCTTCCCTTTCTTTCAATTTTTTCTCCAATTCATGTACATAACTTATTTATGTCTTTAATGGTGGTATATTGAAAACAGGTGGCAATTTTTTCAACTCTTCTCTAAGTTCATTCTGTTCAATTTTTGTTTTTTCCAAATCCTCTGTAAACATAACCTTCATTGTCTCAATTTTTTTTCTAGTTTCATCACTGATTCTGTCAAACTCTTTGTACATTTCTTCTTTTTCTTTTATAATTCTGTTCGCTTTGAATTGATTATCCACAACTGTCTTTTGCAACCTACTATTTGTTTGAGGTATTCTTTAATATTATTATATTTTATCATGCACTCTTCCTCCAAATTGCTTACAGAGGAAGCTTGTTCCTTGAAATGCTTCATTTTATCATACAGGATGAACATAAATATACTATCAAAATTATATGATAGATTGTCTAAATGCATAGTGGAAGCCCTTGAATAAAATTTGACAAAACAACCATACTCAATTGCCAACTGTTTTCGAGGAATTCTATCAAGAATCTCTTGAGGAATGTAAAAGTCAGCAGTAGTTTGCTCCATTTCACTGTCTGTAACCTCTTTCTAATGACCTCCATGTACATGTCTATGTAGCTCTTTTAAAGCTATGGCAGCGTGAACCACATCAATGGTGACAAAATCAGGAGTCTGTTTTGGTGATTCCTCATGGTGCTCACGAGATTATATTAATAATTCCTCATTTTGCTCCCGAGACTGTACTGTTAATTCCTCATGGTGCTCAGGAGATTGTACTAGAAATTCCTCGTTATGCTTAGGATACTGTCTTAACAGTGCATAATTATTTTCGATATATTTTCATCTTGATTGATATCACAAGTCTCTATATCAATAGCATGGGGTCAACATAAATCAATTATTTTTTGAAGTGTTCCCCGAAAACTAAATTTAACCTTCTTCAGTTGGCTCTCTTGCATGGCATAGTGGATTTTCTTAAGCAATAGATAAGGTATATCTACATGTCTATCTTCAACCCAATGCATGACTACCCCCATACATTCACCCGAAATGTTTGCCTGTGATGGTTCAAAATTGTCCTAAGGACAATTTGAATCAATGTTTTGTATATTTGAGGATGGACATCCCGAATTCTTAAACCATTCCTTGGACTAGACACAATTTGCCTGCAAATTTTATTGGCCATCTGGTTTTTCTCTAGTTTGGGTGTTTTCCAAGAGCTAATTTTTTTTCCTCCTCTGTGTGGAATTTTTGTTGCTTGGGAAATCAAATTAGGGTTGAGATACACCCTCGTCCCAAAAATTCTCAATTCCATATTCACAACATCATAATTTAAAATTTTCTCACCTGTCTCTCGTTATACAAAAATGAATATTCCCAACAAAAAGTCGAACACTCTTGCTTTCCTAAGGATAGTTTCCATACTTGATGGCCAATTCTTTTCATCGCATCAGTACACTCCTGTAATTTTTTTTACTATGAACCTATAATCTGTTGACACCCTTGCTTCAAATACGGTCACAGAAGATAATGCCCCTGTTTCAACTGCGCATGTGGTAGAGGACGCCCATGTTTCAAGTGCGACTTTGGTTGTTTGGGTTCAAAGCAGAATTTATGCACACAGATTGTATTTTAGACTCAAATTTTGCATGCAGAATGTATTCCAAAAACATAACAAAGGCCTGGTGTAGGAGACTTACAAGTATTTCCAAGTCAAAATTCATGACTTGGGCATGCACATTTACCTAGGAAGACATCGAAATTTTTATATTTTTTAAGGCATTTTCCTCGACGAATGACAACCCTTGCTTGTTTTAATTTTATTTTATTTTATTGGCCATTATTGATATTTTTTAATTATTTTAATTGTTTTTTAGGAGCTGACATGAATTTTTTTAATTCTTTTTGTTGTTGTTATGTTATGTTACTTTAATCAATGATTCAATGGTGAAGTGCATTAATCATCCACTTACTGGATGGTGTCTTGATAACAATTTTCTCTCTCTCAGTTAGGAAATTGAGGGCATTTTCTCAAGACCACTTAGAACAATTTTGTAATACTTGTCAAATTTGGCCAACAAGAGCATTTTCTGGCATGGTGCAAAATCGGCTGAGTGGTTGTTTTGGTAGGCCAATATTTTATTGACCATAGACTTCTTTCCAAAATGAATCCAATGGCAATGTGAGTAAATTATCCAACTGTAATATTATGTTTTCATAATAATTATATTCCTCACAGGTGAGAAATGGTGGGCATTTTCTTAAGGCCATTTAGAACAGTTTTGCAATACTTGTCAAATTTGGCCAACAAGAGCATTTTCTGGCATGGTGCAAAATCGGCTGAGTGGCTGTTTTGGTAGGCCAATATTTTATTGACCATAGACTTCTTTCCAAAACGAATCCAATGGTAATGTGAGTAAATTATCCAACTGTAATATTATGTTTTCATAATAATTATATTCCTCACAGGTGAGAAATGGTGGGCATTTTCTTAAGGCCATTTAGGCCAAATTTAGGTGCAAAACATGTTGAATGGGTGTTTTGGTACGTTAATATATTGTTTACCAAAGTCTTTTTTGTCAAAATTTAGTCAATGGCGAAGTGCATCAATCCACCACCTACAGGATGGTGCCTTCATAACAACTTTCTCTCTTAGGTAGGAAATGGAGGGAATTTTCCCAAGGTCACTTGGAACAATTTTGCAATAGTTGTCAAATTTTTCCAACAAGGGCATTTTTTGGCATGGTGCAAAACAGGCTGAGAGGTTGTTTTGACATGTCAATATTTTATTGAGCATATATTTTTCTCCAGAACTTAGCCAATGGTCAAGTGATTAAATCATCCTCCTGCAAGATTATGTTAATTTTAGAATAATTTTATCCCTCATAGGTGAAAAATGGTGGGCATTTTCCTAAGGCCATTTAGGTTGTATTTAGGTGCAAAACAGGTTGAATGGTTGTTTTGGCAGGTCAATAGATTATTTACCAGATAATTTTTATAAAAAATGAGTAAATGTTGAAGTGCATTAATCATCCACCTAAATGATGGTGCCTTCATAACAACTTTCTCTCTCTCAGGTAGGAAATGTCGGGCATTTTCCTAAGGCCACTTAAACCATATTTTCAATAATTCTCAAATTTTACCAACGAGGGCATTTTCTGGCATGGTGCAAAATAGGATGAGTGGATGTTTTGGCAGGACAATATTTCTTAACCTTAGATTTTTTTCCAAAAATAATCCAATAGTCAAGTGCATAAATCATCCATCTGCAAGATTATGTTTTCAGAATAATTTTATTCCTCATCGGTGATAAATGGCGGGCATTTTCCTAAGGCCATATTTAGGTGCAAAACAGGCTGAAAAGTTGTTTTGGCAGGCCTATATATTATTTACCAAAGAATGTTTATAAAAATTGAGTCAATGGTGAAGGGAATTTATCATCCACCTGGATGCCGGTGCCTTCATTACAACTTTCTCTCTCCTAGGTAGGAAATTGCGGGCATTTTCCTAAGGCCTCTTGAACCTAATTTTCAATACTTGTCAAATTTTACCAATGAGGGAATTTTCTGGCATGGTGCAAAACAGGTTGAGTGGTTGTTTTGGTAGGCCAATATTTTCTTAACCTCAAGAATTTTTTCCAAAAATGATCCAATGGTCAAGTGGATAAATCATCCACTTGCAATATTATGTTTTCAGAATAATTTTATCCCTCACTGGTGAGAAATTGAGGGCATCTTCCTAAGGCCATTTAGGCCATATTTAGGTGCAAAACAGGTTGAATGGTTGTTTTGGCAGGCCAATACATTCTTTACCAGATACATTTTATAAAAATTGAGTAAATGGTGAAGTGCGTTAACCATCCAACTGCATGATGGTGCCTTCATAACGACTTTCTCTCTCTCAGGTCGGAAATGACTGGCATTTTCCCAAAGCCACTTGAACCAGATTTTCAATACTTCAATTTTTTCCAATGAGGGCGTTTTCCAAGGCCACTTGAACAAGATTTTCAATACTTCAAATTTTTCCAATGAGGGCATTTTTTGGCATGGTGCAAAACTGCCTGAGTGGCTATTTTGGCAGGCCAATATTTTATTGACCATAGATTTCTTTCCAAAACAAATCCAATGGTAAAGTGAATAAATCATCCACCTACAAGATTCTATTTTCATAATAATTATATCCCTCACCGGTGAGAAATTGTGGGCATTTTCTTAAGGCCAAATTTAAGTGCAAAACAGGCTGAATGGGTGTTTTGGCAGGCCAATATATTCTTTACCAGAGACTTTTTTTTATCAAAATTTGGTCAATGGGGAAGTGCATTAATCATCTACCTATAGGATGGTGCCTTCATAACAACATTCTCTCTCTTAGGTAGAAAAAGGAGGCTATTTTCCCAAGGCAACTTGGAACAATTTTGCAATACTTGTCAAAATTTTCCAACGAGGCCATTTTCTGGCATGGTTCAAAACATGTTAGAGTGGTTGTTTTGGCAGGCCAATATTTTTCGTAACCTTAGAATTTTTTCCAAAAACGATCCAATGGTCAAGTGCATAAATCATCCACCTGCAATATTATGTTTTCATAATAATTTTATTGCTCACTCGTGATAAATGGAAGGCATTTTCCTAAGCCCATTTAGGCCATATTTAGGTGCAAAATAGGATGAAAGGTTGTTTTGAAAGGCCAATATATTCTTTACCAGAGACTGTTTATAAAAAACGAGTCAATAGTGAAGGGCATTAATCATCCACTTGGATGATGGTTCCTTCATCACAATTTTCTCTCTCCCAGGTAGGAAATTGTGGGCATTTTCCCAAGCTCACTTGAACTAGATTTTCAATACTTATCAATTGTTGGTCGTGGAGCCTGATCTTCTATATCCAGAGATATTATCCAGTCGTGTTTGTACCCCAGCTGTACTGTACACTCGTTCCCCTTTCTTTGGGGTTTGGGGCAGCATCTCAAAAAAGGGGGTTTGGGGGAAATGCCCTTGACATACGGGGGTTCAGGGGCGGAGCCCCCAAGAATTTTTTTGGGATGTGTGTTGGCCAACTGTTATGCGGACCCATGGTATTGGGTTAACCGTATTATTTTCCCATGGTATTTTTCCCCTATAAAAGAAAGCATTGTAACACGTTTGTGTATGGTGTTATAGCATTGTAAACAATCTCTGTGATTGTGTGAGAGAGACTATGACAGCGTGAAGAGGAAGTGCAACGGTTTTGCTGCAGGTTGTATCCCTTCATTAGAGGAAATTTGGGGTCTAAAATAGGCCTTATAAAAAAACGTGCCAACAATAAGTTCTTGTGGGTTGGAATTCAAGAACCAATAGAATTCCAATAAAATGAGTCAACCATAATGGTTGAATTGACATATTTGTCATTAAAAAAAACTACTTTTTGTGTTCGTATTTTCGACATATCTCCCTGTGTTTTTACTCAAATTTTGATCGAGAGAGCTCATCGGATGTGGAATTTGATTCCGCATCCAGCGAGTACCCACACTGCATACTTTTGATGGACCCCGCTACCCCAAAAACAAGAAATACCTGAAAAAACGTGATGATTCTTGTTTTTGGGGTAGCGGGGTTTGATGTCATCATCACGTTTTTTCAGGTATTTCTTGTTTTTGGGGTAGCGGGGTTTGATGTCATCATCACGTTTTTTCAGGTATTTCTTGTTTTTGGGGTAGCGGGGTCCATCAAAAGTATGCATTGTGGGTACTCTAGATTTGAAATCAAATTTTACATCCAACGAGCTCTCTCGATCGAAATTTGAGTAAAACCACATGGAGATATGTAAAAAATACGAACACAAAAAGTAGTTTTTTTCATTTTTCCTCCAAAATTAATAAATATTATTTTATTATTTTAACTATTATTTTATTATTTTCCTTAGGAGGCCCATTTCAGACCTCAAAATTCCTCTAATGCATCTTTATGGACTGTAATAAAAGGACTGGAAATTTCTTTGTGGACGTAGCCCATCGTTTGGGTGAACCACGTTATATCTGTGTTTCTCTGTAATGTGTTTAATGTGTTTTGCATCTTGTTTAATGATTTTACTGTATAACTGTTATTGCCCTGCGGTCTTGTTTTCTAAAAATAAAATTTTACAACGAGGACATTTTCTGGCATGGTGCAAAATAGACCGAGTGGTTGTTTTGGTAGGACAATATTTTCTTAACCTTAGTCTTTTTTCCAAAAATGATCCAATGGTCAAGTGCATAAATCATCCACCTGCAAGCTTATGTTTTTAGAATAATTGTATCCCTCCGTGGTGATAAATGGCGGACATTTTTCTAAGGCCATTTAGTCCATATTTTGTTGCAAAAGAGGCGGAAAGGCAATTTGGTAGGCCAATATATTGTTTACCAGAGACTGTTTATAAAATTTGAGTCAATGGTGAAGGGCATTAATCATCCACCTGGATGATGGTGCCTTCATCACAACTTTCTCTCTCCCAGGTAGGAAATTGCGGGCATTTTCAGATTTTACCAATGAGGGCATTTTTTGGCATAGTGCAAAATAGGATGAGTAGCTGTTTTGGTAGGACAATATTTTCTTAACCATAGACTTTGCTCCAAAAATGATCCAATGGTCAAGTCCATAAATCATCCACCTACACTATTATGTTTTCAAAATAATTTTATCCCTCACTAGTGAGAAATGGCAGGCATTTTCCAAAGGCCATTTAGGCCACATTTAGGTGCAAAATAGGTTGAATGGTTGTTTTGGCAGGTCAATATATTCTTTACAAGATACTTTTTATAAAAATTGAATAAATGTTGAAGTGCATTATATGTTTACCTGCATGATGATGCCTTCATAGCAAATTTCTCTCTCTCAAGTAGGAAATGGCAGGCATTTTCCCAAGGCCATTTGAACCGGATTTTCAATACTTGTCAAATTTTACCAACAAGGATGCATGTAGTTTGCTTACATTTGTTCCTAGCTTATAAAGTGGGATATCATATGGAAAATTGTGGAATTATTTTCCTCACAGTGTTTTTTGAGTACATGGATATTGGTAGTGCTCTCTCCCTTTACTTTTTATAATTTTGCATCTTGTTGTTAATATTTTGGAAAATTTATGTACTTGTACATGCCATCTCGTTCTTTGAACTAGGTATATCTAGGCCTATGGATTAAAATCATTAACAATCAATCCCCTTGTGTTTGTAGGAAGAAAATACGTGCACAATTTATGTTTAGAGGCTTGGAAAGAGTTCTCAATTGATCATGTGATGCACACAGTGCATAATGATTTGCCTTGTCTTTTATGGTTAGCATGTTAAACTTATATCCCTCCAATAAGTGATGCTATAGGGAAATGAATATGTGATATTGTATATTATGATGTTTTTGAAATATGTCATGATTGACTTTGGCCTTAGTTTCACATTTGCATTTCCAAATTATAAGGTCGTGGTTTTATATATTCTAGAGAGAGCGTTGTTGACAATGGAATTTTCAAGTGGGAATGTTGTAAGTTGGCCTTATTGTTAACTATTTACTATGGGATATACCTTTATTTTTTAGAAATGCTTCTTATATTTACAAGGAAATATTTACATTCCCACCCACATAGGGTTTTGAACCTGGGTCTCCACATTAACAAGCTCGACCACCTTGTTGCTTGCCATTAGACTACACTCAGGTGGGTATCTAATAGTTGTTCAATGCCAACAATGTATTGTTTTTATTTTTGTTATGACATGGTAATTGCATTTATAACTTTGGTGGAAGTTATTAGTTCTTGATATTTTATTCAATTGGATTGAAAATGGAAAGAGTACTTTCTTCTTACAGAAAATCATCAAAGCATCGGTTAGCTACATTGAATAATCTAGGCCAAGGTAAACATGTATTCCTTGAAAACAATTGTGGTAATTGTATCTATTATTTGGTCAAAACTCAATTTCTTATCAATTTATTTACCATAACATGCTGCATGGAAGACGCAACCTCCAATACATATCTTCTATTGGTCCCTCAAAACTCAGCAAATTTGTTTTTTACACTTTCTTTATAATCTCCACTCACAGTAGATTTAGCACTTTCACTATTGTGCATTGCACTAGAAAAAATAATTCTCAAAGAACATTTTAAGTGTGTGTCGGTTTAAATGGTCCATTTTTGAAGATCCGAGAGACCATTTAATGCTTCCAACATTCAACCCATGTAATTTTTAAGTTGGGAAACAACACTAGATAAATTAACTAAACTCTCAACCTGGCTGTTTGGAAGTATAGGCTTCTACTTTGATCTTATTTTGTCATTTTTTTAGTAGAAATGAGACATAAAACATGTTGGACATGTCGATTCTCTTTAGTTATATTTTTGTTTGAAATTATGTTTGGAGAAATGGAAAGGAATTGAAGTGTAGAGTTTCTATTTGGGGATTTGTTGCTTTGTGTTTTGTTTGTTTATATTTAACATCCAGTTTTCTTTAGAATTTATGTGCTTCAGGTTGGTTGATGATGGTGGTCTATGTTGTCTTTGCAGCATGCATTCCCAAGCCTTGACATTGGAAACTTTAAAAACAGTTTCCATTGTTGAATACTATGAACATATACCAGGAGATAAGGCAAAAATGAAAAACATCTTTAGCAGAAGGCATGTGGCAGGTTTATGCAGATTTTAGACTACAGTAAAGTATAAAGAGCACTAAAAATGTATAGGTAACAAGTCATAATCGAATATATACATTCTCGAGTAATTGGAATAGTAATGTTGGGTTTGAGTTTCACTTCTGATTTGATTTTTGTAGGGATTTTAATGATTTGAACTTACATGAAAATGTGAAGAGTAGTACACACAACAAATGGAAAATCAATCTAATTTCCAAAATTCAGTTGTTAAGCGTACAACAGACAACCCTGTAAGTAAAACAACTTCATGTAATATTACAATATCATTTACAAATTAGATATTGTTGCATTTATTTTAGGAGATCTCTCCATTTATTGAAGGCTTCATCAACATTTAAATGCATCTTCACCTTCGTACTAAGACATTGGTGTCTTCCTGATCATTGGAAAAAATTACTTCCCATCTTCTTATTTTTATTAAAAATTTATCGAGATGTGCAAACAATTGGAACTGCCTTTGCTTATTTCGCTTCTTATGATAGAACACCACTTATGTTCCTGCTATTGTTTTTACTGGTTTTTTATTGAAGGAGAGAAATATAATAATAAGCCGAGATAAAGAGAGAATCATTGGGCTATATATTGATTGATTGGAAGGCATCGACCAATGGTCATCACGGGATAGACATCGACCTAAATGTTGGTCAAATTATGTTCCATGAAGTTATGAATTTTGGTCATATGCAATAATTGTATTGTTTAAACTTTGACAAGTCACATCCTAGTGCTAATATAACTCTTAGTATCTTGGACATTAATGAAATATTTGTCTCTCTCTTTATCTCTCATGGACTTTGGTCAGTAGATGTGTCGCCATTTGACCATTAAAACAATATTTTTCTCCAATCGAGTAAACCTAACTTCCAATATATCATAAGAAATATATTCCTTCTGTTGTTCATCATTTCAATTTCTTGTTATTTTTTGTTGTTTTCTACTTCCAAGACTTTATGGCGATGGATTTCCTCTCTCTTATGGTATCCATTCCTGGTGTTTATGATATAGGTTGTTTATTAAATGTCTTGTGCTTTGATACCAATATGATCTATAATCTCTCAAATTATGGTCAAGCCAGTTAACTAGCATGGACCTTAATTGAATTTGTTGAATTAAAGTGTTTTTTTCTCTGCTTGATATTTCATTGTGCATTAATATTGATCATTATATGATACTTGCACATTGTAGCTAAATATAGAGGAAAACATGTACCTTAATTCTATGTAGCCTAAGACAGTATGTGATCTCCTATGTACCTTCATCTATATGTACTCTCCATTGTCAATTCCATTACCCATTGTAATCCAACAATTAATCATTGTACATGCTTATACTTGTAAAATCTCATCTTTATAGGTATATTTCCATCTTTGTGGTGCACATGAATTGATATTTTACTTTTATATTTTGCATTTCAACTTTGTATATTGGACTTATCCTCTATTGCTAGAAAACATTAATTGTTTTCCCTATTTCCCTCTTTGTGCAGTTACGAAGTTCATGTGAGTGTAACCGTGGTACTTGGTGGTGTGGATTGTACAAGATCAAATTTTCATACAGTGAGTGACTTATGCACAATGAATTTTGGACTTATGGGGCCTTGCAGATCTATGTCATGTTCTTTCTTATATTAAGTTTGAGCAGATAGATATCATACTTCTCATAGAATTCTATGCTTCTTTTGATGCAGATTTATCTCCATGGATCAATTGATACTTCACCTTTTTCTATAATGGGTTCTAGTTCCCTTGTTACAGTGACCATATTTGAATCAAGAAACCAAGAAGGCATGAATGTAAGTTCTAAATCTTATTATGTATATATTTAGTTACTATAGATTAATTTGTTACAATGGTTTATGGCTCTTGGTGCAGGTGGGTTGATCACAACCAACCCCAACCAGCACTTCCAGGATCTGGTGACTTATACACTTAGTGAAACTGCCAAATTTAGCCTAATGGCCAAAGTCTGTGCTAAAATTGCCTCTCCACAAATTTTCCTCCACAATCTCCGCCCCATAACTCTATTTTCGCAACAGTTTTTTCGCAGTCGGGTTGCAGGATGTGGGATCTCAAACAACTAACGTTGCGCTCCACAACTTTTTCTTCCACAACGGCCTTCCCACAATCGAGTTGTGAGCTGCGGGATTCGGGATGCCAACTTCTCAAAGTTGCTCCCCCGCAAATTTTCCTCTGCAATCTCTCACCCGTCAGATCGTTGCAGCCTTCACTTCGACTGTCGATCTTCCTTTTGGTGTGGACCTCACAGATCTTCATGGATTTATTAACTCCCTCGCAACTTCTGATGCAAGCTTCTCCTGGATCGTCAAACCTTTATCTGCGGACTCAATCTCGACCGATCATTCTTTGCAAAACTTGTTAATGGCAGAAAATCTGCGGGTTGTGTCGATTGATCATGGAATTGATCAATCTAGCCAGTAATCATCTTGATTCTTTAGCTTAACACTCTTATGCATGCATCTACACTCTACTTCAACTATCCAAGCAAGAAATTGATGCGTGAATACAATAACTTCTCATAAATACACAAATGTTCAGGAAAACGTCGAAGTCGGCTTTGTAAGATACATAGTTCAACACAGTACATGCATAAAGGCCAACAACCGAAAAAACACATTGTTAATCCTTCTATTAAGCAATCAAAGGAAAATGCATACAGATTGGATCTCTCTTCTTCTGACTCTTCAAAATATTTACAAGTAGGAATCAGACGCAGGTCTGTCCTCTTCTTTGCAAATTCAAAATTCTAAATGCTGAAGAGCAGAACCCCCTCTACATATCTAAACTGTCTATTTATGTTAAACTGCTACTCCTATCATGAGTGGTCCTGCAAATGAAAAAAACCACTACTACGCATGATGAAAACATCCTTATCTGAAACAAACTACTGGCGGTTTTATCTCCACGCAGGGAGTCACGATCCGCAATGATTCCTACGCCGCTAATCAGAGTATGACTCGGCACAAAACGATTACAAAATATGCCACATCATGTGACCAACTCATCACATTATTGGCATGCCACGATGCTCCTGCATCAGACTCGCAAGGTAGAAAAATTATAAACCCCTGTTCATTAGATTAGCTATAGTGAAACCCTTGGCTTCCAACTCTGCAGTGCTCATCCAAGTAGAATCCTCTATTGGTCTCTTCTTCCACTTGACCAAATACTCCAGATAGTCCTTCTTCCTTGTTCTCCTTACCACTTTAGTGTCTAGAATAGCCTCAACTTCCAATGGTTGTGCCATAGGTATCTACTTCTCCCATTTTAAGTCTTCAGTAGGATCTTCACCTTCTGTAAAGGTTCGAATGTCACCTGCGACATAAGGATATAGATTTGCCACATTAAAGATTGGTGAAATACCCACTCCTGTACGCATCTCTAACTCATAAGCATATGCTGAATTTTTTTTGACTATCCTGCAGGGTCCAATATTCTTCATCTTCAGCTTGTTATACTCTCCTTTTGGAAATCTATCTTGCTTTATATATGCTAAGACCAAATCCCCTACTTCATAGTTCTTTTCTCTCCTTTTGGAATATGCTCTGGCCTTGTAACTGGTGTTACTTTGTTGTAACCTCATTTTCACTTGCTCCTGGAGTTCATTGATCCTTATAGCAAACTCTTCACCATCAACGCTCCTCGTCTCCAATTGACCTAAGTCATGAAGCTCACACACTCCTCTTGGATGCATTCCATACATAATTTGAAATGGACTCATCCATGTACTCCTATTTGGTGAATAATTATAGGAAAACTCAGCTTGAGCTAACACTCTGTCCCACTGCTTAGGACTCTTTCCAACCAAACTTCTAAACATGTTTCCCAGACTCCTATTGACTACCTCGGTCTGCCCATCAGATTGTGGGTGATATGTTGAACTGAAGTTCAGTCTGGTACCCAACGTCTTCTACAAGGTCCTCCAGAAATGACCTGTGAACTTCACATCTCTGTCTGATGCAATGCTTCTAGGTAAACCATGTAGCTTCACAACTTCATCAAAGAACAAGTTAGCAATGTGTGTAGCATCACTATTCTTGTAACATGGAATTAAATGTGTCATCTTAGTGAATCTATCAACAACCACGAAGATAGAATCATGTCCCTTCTGAGTTCTTGGAAAATCCAGAATGAAATCCATACTCACAGAATCCGAAGGCCTATTTGGAATAGGCAATGGTGTATACAATCCTATGTTTTGGCTTCTCCCCTTAGCATGCTGACATACTCTGCATCTACTTACGAACTTCTCAACTTCATACCTCATCCTTGGCCAAAAATAGAAATGGCCCAATTGTCCGAAGGTTTTATCACTTCCAAAGTGACCTTCCATACCTCCATTATGTTTCTCATGTATCAAGTTTTCTCTCATAGAACACCTTGGTACACACAATTTACTATTTTTAAAGAGTAAACCATCTTGTAGGGTATACTTCATCCATGGCCCTCTATCCACCTCTACTGGATTCTTACAAGCCCTGTAAGCTTCCGGGAAATTAATGCCAGCTTCATACAAATCTCTCGAATGCTCCAATCCCAAGACTTGGATCCAATTCTCTTGCATAATCAACAGTCTCCTACTCAAGGCATCAGCTACTCTGTTTGACTATCCACTTATGTGTTTCAACACAAAGAAAAAGCTCTGTAAGAACTCAACCCACTTGACATGTTTAAGGTTCAACTTAGGTTGCTGCATAATATACTACAATGCATGGTTGTCAGAGTAAAACACAAATTCTCTAGGCATCAAATAGTGCCTCCAATGCTTCATTGCTTGAACAGTAGCATAAAACCCCTTGTCATAAGATGAACACTTTTGCTTGGCATCATTCAAATTCTCACTGACGCTATAGGCATGTCCTCCTGACTGAGTACAGCTCCGATTGCTACTCCACTAGCATCACACTTCACTTGGAAAGGGTGATTGAAGTCTGGTAACTTCAATACTGGTTGTTTAGTGATCTTCTTCTTCAAGAACTGAAAGCTCCTTTTATCCTCTGCACTCCATTGAAATGATTGTCTATCCTTCTTAATTGTCTCGACAATAGATGCACAAATACCACTGAAACTCTTTATAAACTTCCTATAGAAACTTTACAATCCATGAAAGCTTCTTACCTCAAATATGTTCCTAGGTGAAGGCCAATCAATGATTGCTTGCACCTTTTTTGAATCCATCTTCAACCCATCTCGTGAGATAACAAATCCCAAATATACTAGCTCCGTCTTCGTGATTGTGCACTTCTTCACATTTATCAGTAACTTTTCCTATTGCGGCCTCTCTAAAACATATCTTAAATGTTTCATATGGTCTTCTTCTATTTGGATGAAAACCAAAATGTCATCAAGGTAAACTATCACAAACTTACCTATGAAGTCTCTCAAGACTTCATTCATCAATCTCATAAAAGTGATTAGTGTGTTGGACAATCCAAATCTCATGACCAACTACTCATACGACCCATCATTTGTTTTAAAGGTTGTCTTCCACTCATCTCCTTCTTTGATCCTGATCTGATGATATCCACTCTTCAAATCTAGTTTTGAAAAGCATGTTTCCCCACGTAGGCAATCCATCATGTCATCCATCCTTGGTAATGCAAACCTATATCTGATAGTAATCTTGTTAATTGCTCTGGAGTCAGTAGACATCCTCCACTCACCATCCTTCTTTGGTGTCAGTACTGTTGGTACTGCACATGGACTCAGACTCTTCTGGACCAATCCTTTGTCCAACAATCCTTGGACCTGTTTCCTCAATTCTTCATTCTTTTGAGTTGTTAATCAGTATGCTGCCTTATTTGGTAAGCTAGCTCATGGAATAAAATCAATTTGATGACTTATATCTCTCCTTGATGGTAACTCATTGGGTAAATCATCCACCACAATGTTACTATACTCACTCAGCATCTCCTGAATCTCCTCAGGTAGATCTACCATGTTGGTCTTCATCGTCACCACTCTTGGCTTACATACCACAACATAATTCAACTCTTCCTTCTCAATCTGCTGCAAATATTCCTTTCCTAACAACATCATAACTTTAGGTGATGATTGTCCTATTGTACTACCTTCTTGTAAAGGGTGAAGTACATGTGTTATCCCATTCTGCTCAAAACTATGACAGTTACTCCTACCATCATGAGTTACTTTCTTATCAAATCGCCACGATCTTCCTAACAGTATATGGCAAATATCCATGGGAATCACATCACACAAAATCTTGTCCTTACATGGACCTATTTGGAAATCAACTACACACTGGTCACTTACCAGGATTTGATGTCCTTTATGTAACCAAGATACGTTGTATGGAACAAGATGCTCGGTCTTATTCAAAATCAACTTCTCCACCATCTCTGTGGAAACAATATTGTCAGTACTCCCATTGTCAATTACCATCTTACAACACTTCCCTTGGACTTTACACATAGTCCTGTATAAAGATTTCCATTGAGTAGGCTCTGCGTGCTCCTTCTTAGGTTTCAACAAGACTTTATGCATCATTAATGACTCTCCTGTCTTAGGCAAAAATTCCTCTATCGTCGACTGTTCTTATTGCTGCTCATTCTGAGCTACATAGGCTCCTCTCTGTCCTACGTCTTCCTTCCCTGGACAGTCAAATGAATTGTGCCCCAACTGGTTGCATTTGTAGCATCTAACGATAGCTTCTCTACCTCTTCCTCTACCTCTACCTCCTTGGTAAGGTCCTCTTCTGCTAGAGTCACCTCCTCTACCATGCTACTCTTTCTGGTTAGAGTTACTAGACTCTCCTCTTTGCACTCCAAATATTCCTCTTCCAGTCGCTTGCCCTCGTCCTCTGACTGAACTGTGACCTCTATTGAAGCTCTACTTCCTCGTTATCTTTTCTTCTGCCCTTAAGGCACATTGATACGCCTCCTCCATTGTTCTAGGTGATATCATACTAATCTCTTCTTGTATATTCATCTTTAGACCATTGACATATTTAGCAGCCTTCTCTGTTGACTCTTCCACATATCCAACCCTTAGGTTTACTTTGTAGAACTCTTCAGTGTACTCTCTCACCGTTAACAATCTTTGCCTAATATTCTATACTTGTCTATACATAATTAACTGGTAATCTTTGGGCAAGAACTTAGCCCTCATCTTTGCTACCATTCTATCCCAACTTTTTATCAATGGCTTATTCTTCCTCCTCCTTTTTGCTTGCACACTATCCCACCACAAGGATGCATGCCCTTTCAACCCTGTCACAGCTAATATGACTTTCTTGTCTTCTTCTACCTCATCGTACTCAAAGTACTTGTCCAGCTCACTGATCAAGTCAATGAGATGCTCCGCAACAAGACTTCCATCATAGGTAGGAAACTCCAGTCTCAGCCTTGAAGTCTCTCCCAGAATGGATCTAAAATATCTCAACTCCAGTGTTTCCTGTATAGGTGTAGCTTCTTTTCTTTGCTCTTCATCCTTAGGTTCACTTACATCCCCTGCTTCCGGGTCTCTTTGTTTGTCTGTTTCCATGGCTTCCAGACATGCCCTTAACTCTCTCATTTCCTCTAGAACTTCTGCGTTCCCCGCTGGTCGACCTCTGTCACGACCTCTTGCTCTTCCAATGCGTGTAGCCATCTCCTCACTCTAAGCCTTTGCAATAACAGTTCTCTTTCACACTGTTACAACTTACCTCACCAAGCCTCTTCTCGGCCCTTGGTCTTTTAGCAACTATGGTCCTCTATTTAGAACCTCTTGAGCACTCTTCTTGGCTCTCTCCAAGATTCTACAGCTACGCCTCTTTCTCACACAAGCTCCTTCTTTCTCCTTTCATAAATTCTACCCACAATATCAACTATGGAATTTTTCAACAGGAAATATCTTCTGGCTCTGATACCAAAATTGGTGCAGGTGGGTCGATCACAACCAACCCCAACTAGCACTTCTAGGATTTGGTGACTCCTACACTTAGTAGAACCGCCAAATTTAGCCTAATGGCCAAATTCTGTGCTAAAATTGCCTCCCCACAATTTTGCCTCCGTAATTACCGCCTCGCAACTCTGTTTCTGCAACAGAGTTTCCGCAGTCGGGTTGCGGGATGCGGGATCTCAAACACCTAACGTTGCGCTCCCCAACTTTTCCTTCCACAATGGCCTTCCCGCAATCGGGTTACGAGTTGTGGGATGCGGGATGCCAACTTCCCAAAGTTGCTCCCCTGCAACTTCCTCTCCGCAACTTTTCCTCTGCAATCTCTCACCCATCAGATTGTTGCGGCCTTCACTCCGGCCATCGATCTTCCTTTTGGTGTGGACCTCACAGATCTTCGCGGATCTGTTAACTCCCTCGCAACTTTCGATGCAAACTTCTCCTAGACCATCAGATCTTTATTTGCAGACTCAATCTCGACCGTTCATTCTCTACAAAACTTGTTAATGGCAGAAAATCTGTGGGTTAATTAACTGGTAATCCAGCATGCAATGATCTCGATTCTTTATCTTATGCATGCATCTACACTCTACTTCAACTATTCAAGTAAGAAATTGATGCATGAATATAGTAACTTCTCATAAATACACAAATGTTCAGGAAAATGCCGAAGTCGGCTCTGTAAGATACACAGTTCAACACAATACATGCATAAAGACTGACAACCCAAAAAACACACGGTTAATCCTTCTATTAAGAAATCAAAGGAAAATGCACACAACTTGGATCTCTCTTCTTTCGACTCTTCAAAATATTTACAAGTAGGAATTAGACGCAGGTCTGTCCTCTTCTCTGCAAATTCAAAATTCTAAATGCTGAAAAGAAGAACCCCCTCTACATCTCTAAACTGTCTATTTATGCTAAATTGCTACTCCTATCTTGAGTGGTCCTGCAACTGAAAACAACCACTACGATGCATGATAAAAACGTCCCTGTCTGAAACAAACTACCGGTGGCTTGATTTCCACGCAGGGAGTCGCGATCCGTAATGATTCCTACACCGCTAAACGGTTACAAGAGATGCCACATCATGTGACCAACTCATCACATTGTTGGCATGCCACGATGCTTCTGCATCAACTCTCTTGTTGTTATGGCTATGTTTGAATCAAGATACAGAAAAGCATGAATTTAAGTTAAGAGGTTATTATATTTAAATATTTAGTTTAATGAATCTCAATTATTTTGTTTTGCATTGAATGACATCAAATTTTAAATTGCAATGCCTGAATTGTGGGAGTATTGGTTACATATAGATATGAGATATAAATGAACTATAGAATGTTTCACTTGCTATTTTAGCATTCACATATTATGCCATTTCTAAATTAATATTACTAGTTGATGGCTAATCAAGATACAGTGAATACATGACTTAAGTCCTGAAGCTTATGATGTTTTATCTTTTCTTTACTAAAACTCAAACCTTTTGATTTGAGTTGATTGATATCAAAGCTTTCTACATATCATTGAAGCTTCTACATATCATTGATAGGTATTGAATAATTTTAAAGGTTTTCTTTCTACATATGAAAGCCTTGAATACATTTTTAGACCCTCGAAAACCATTATGGCTTAAGATGAGACTAATATTTATTATGATAGTTTTTTTTGTGTATTAATTCTTAATATTGTGTCAATAAATTAGAGCTTATTTTATATATAAATTGTGATCAACACCATTTTTAGTGGGTTGAGTTAATAAAATATTGCACTATTATTATTCATGATAAGATGTATAACATCCCCTTACTACCTCGACCTGAAACACAAAGTCTAAGTAAAAGACACTGTAAGTATTGATTCTAACTTCATAAAAGTTGCGGATGCAATTGATAGGGTTAGAAGATTAAAAGCTTGGCACGACTAAAGAATGACTAGGGACGAATCCACTAGGGGAAAAGGTAAATAATGATTGAATCCTTGGGGATCTAGTAACGATAACCTGCCATCATTACAGTTTCGATGACATACCAAAAGGAAGCCGGTTAAAAATCATCACCTTGGACTTAGACATCATTAATAGAAAATTACACGCTAATAAAATTGTGGGTGAGATCTTCGTTTATCAAAATGAATTAAAGATAACATATAGACATTTATCTATGTTGAATAAACGTTATAAATGTTAATGGAACCTTCATATAATTGAGTTAAATTGAAGAATTGTAAATATACTATGATTGACTAAACTTTCTTTAAAGGTGAAAAATGCCTTTTGTTAATTGTGATGGTCGAAACCTTCAAAACTAAGTTAAGATAAAAGACATTACACCTAGTTATAATGGTTAAACACTAAACCCTTATGGTTGGATCATTATGTTAAAGTTACTCTAAAAAGGGCCTCCATAGGGGTCGATCACATGACCTCCCTTACCATAATCTAGCGCCTTAACCACTTGGGCTAGGACAAGACTATATGTTTAGCAACCCTATGCATATGGGATTATCTAAAGGAATTTAATGGAAGATGAGATAAACAATAATATAATTAAGTTGAAGCATGAGAAGGAGGATGTCACCTCCACCTCATAACGACCTAACTGAAGGTAAGGCCCAAATATTATGTATAAACATATATAAGCATATTTTAAAATGAATTTCATTATTATATGTATACATATATATTGAAGCCAATCCTAGGGATACTTGAGTATTTTTAAGTGGGAATGGATTCATGATGGTCGAATGATACATGTGGAACCTAAGCATTATGCTTAAATGAGACTTATCATGCGATTTCTCGTTGGAGAGAATTGTGGGAGTTGTCTCCCTGTTGGAAAAGAAACGTGTAAGCTCTTTCGCCACTTATCTCTTGGGAAACCAAAGGGATTGTTTATTTAAACGTTTTGTGATTCTCTGAAGGGGGGGAACCTTTCAGGGGAAAGCAGACGATTTCCTCTCTGGGGAAGAAAAGCATTGTGATATGGAAGAAACAAAATTCATCCCAGAATTCTGGTGAGAATGTGATTCCTTAATCTATTCAGGAAGAGGTCTCAGGAGTTATACGGTATGCGTTTTACCATATCTACGTTTTGGACTTGTTGTATATGTTTAACATTTCCTGTGTCTGGGTTTTTTTAGCAGCTCTGTATATATATATATATATATATATATATATATATATAAACCGTGTCCCCATCGATATTGGGTAGATAGACGAGTGCTTGCATTTTTTTAATAACTTATATATATATCGTGTCCCCATCGAGAATGGGTAGATAGATCAGTGCCTGTGTTTTTGAACAACTTTGTATATTTATATATAGATCGTGTCCCCTACGATAATGGGTAAACAAAAACCATTGTATGTGGTTGATTTTAAACCGGTTATGATGTATGATTGTGATTAAACCCCTACGATTTTAATAGTAACTAGATCTGAGAATATATCTGTGCTTAACCTCTACGATTTTAAACCGGATCTGATGTATGATTGTGTTTAAACCCCTGCGATTTTAATGGTAAGCCCTGCGATTTTTATAGTAATCAGACCATAATGCCCCTACATTTTGAATGTCATTTTAATAGTAACTAGATTTGAAAATATGACTGTGTTTAACCTCTACGATTTTAAACTGGATATGATGTATGATTGTGTTTAAACCCCTGTGATTTTAATGTCAACCTCTGCTATTTTTATAGTAATCGGATCTAAATGCGTCTGCGTTTGAATGTGATTTTAATAATAACCACATCTAAATGTATTTGTGTTTGTTATTTTTTATTTACGTTTGATCTAGATAATGAGATGATAAATGCGAGATCCTAGAGATCCATGATTTGTATGATTCCCATCTTTATAAAAAAAGAGTTCTAAGTCTTATATGATCTATGAGAGAGTCAATTGAGTTCCAAGTATTATATGACCTATAAGAGAGTCAAAATTGAGTTCTAAGTCTTGTATGATCTATGAGAGAACCAATCAAGGAAAGTTGGGTGATCTCAAAGGGGAGATCAACCCTTGTAAATCCTATCATTAGGAGATTAGCCCTTGTAAATGTTATCATTATTGTGTGCCCGGTTAGCTGCTAGTTAGCTACTGTGTGTTTTATGAGTGGTTTCGAACATACATATCGTGTTTAGAGATCTTTGGAAAGGTTCTAGTTATTTCTTTACCTTAGTGGATTCGTCGCCCAGCTTGGTGGTGGTTCTAGGCGAAATAACATATGCCAAACAGAGCCAATGGTTGGGATAAAAGTCGTAGGCATGCCTACTTTCAGTCGCACAAGTCCTTTTCATATTAGAGTACTAGCCATAATGGTTAACTTTGATTATGGAAATATTTTATCATGTTTCAAGCTTATTATGTAGTTTACGTTATTAAAGTTATAATTTGATTTGTAGTGCTATTATGTACATTGAATTAACACGAGTCTAAAGTTAAAGTGGTGGCTGCAGAGAATGCGTTCCAATGGTGCAAATGAATTAGAATAATTCTTGGAAGACCAGTATAGTGAAATCAGTTTACATATGTACATATTTTATAAATTAGTTTTCTTTTATCATCAAAGGTAATAAAGTCATCTAACTTTGTTGTTTTCCCATCAGCCGAATCAGGAGACACATACTTCACCTCCTACGATTTGTGCCTAGAAGGTCGAGTACAATATATGGTTACTTGTTATGGAGTATGTTAACTGAAGAACATGCTTACTATGTAATACTCGTTACATTCAAAGAACCATCATGTGAATAGTATAACACACATGCCTTAAAAGTTAGGAGATACCCAGTCAAAAGAAATACTATGAACATAGTAATGCATCAATGTGTATTGAGTTACTTGAAGGTTTGAGTAATGTCTCCTCAAGGACGCATACACAAATACTAATATGTATGGGAACATAAGTATAAATGTGTGAGCATAAGATAAAATATGCATGAGAAAATAATTATGCACTTTTAAATATACATCAGTATTGTGGTTATTTAGTAAAGGGAGTTGTTCACATGTATATAAAAGCAACAATAACCATGAGTACCATAACCATTATGTTTTTGTGATTAAGTAACTTAGATTTGCTTATGTTAACTATAATTTACAACACTGAAGCATGTCTAATAGCTAAGGAACTCAATTGAAAATATAAACCATCAAAGAAACACAGGGTATATATTAGTGAAGGGTCTCCTTTTTATGTTAAAGTATTGAACCACTATTGTTAAAAATCAGTAGTCTCTATTACATGTTTTGTAGGAGTTATTATACTTGTAACTTATCCAGATGTTCATAGGACTACATCTTTGTAATATAATCTGTAGGATTGAATTGAGGTCAAATAATCAATGATGCTAACATAATTGGTGTGTTGGGGCGATTCAATCGAATTTTTTTACACTATGTACCTCAAGGATCTATTGACCGTAAGTGTGTGTGTTACATATGGTATCAAAGCTCATGTTACAGAACTAGGACCTATATGGGTTGATCATAAATGAACAAATTGGGCAAATTAAGAACTGAGTTGTGGCTGATAACAAAAATCAATATGATAAATATCATGGAAGGCTTCCCTCCTGCATGTTGTGTCAATTATATTCTTATGGTGAATGGTAAGTATATATATATAAGAGTAATGTTTTGAATTTTTGTCACTAAAGTGAAAATGACTATTTTGATTAAATCAAGGTCCTATAGAAAAGAAAACATTACTAATTATGTCTCTTTTTCCTTGTCATTTTGCTACATGATGAATGTGTCATAGATTTGAAAAATTCATATAGTAGGAGATGCAATGATGAAAATGAACTACCCTTGTAGCTTTTCAGAGGAGTATTTGATGGGTCCAAAGTTCCTTCCATAAAAATTATGGACGGATGGTGATTATACTCAAGCTAGATTGATAATTACGTCATCTTAAAACAAGATAAGTACCCTTTTGTGAATTTGAGTAGAGCTCAAATTATTGTTGGAAAATTATTTATAACATTAAGAAAAGAGGGTCTTAGAAAATTGAGAGATGCACAATGCATATACTCCTTACAATAAATTGTTACAGACTATTAAAGAGTGTACATATCTTCTAGAAACTTGGAGAGAATAGTTTAGATGCCAATTAAACTAATACAAGGGAAAAAGCCTGTAGAAGAAGGATAAAGATGTTATAACCACATTAAATTATGTGAAAGTATATGATTAGTGGAAAAGACAATGATATGTATTTACTAGAGATGCTATCCCTCAACAAAAGTTGAGGTGTCCTATTTTACAGAAATTGTATCTCTGTAAAGAAACATAGTATGTCATAATGCATGTTTATACCTTAGTAGGAAATAATTGTGTTAATACAACGATATATATTTACTAGAGATGTTAACATACATCAAAAATTGATTAATAAGGTTTGTGATACACTGTAAGTATTTTTTGAAAGTTTTATTGGGAAAAGAATGTCTTCTTAAAATGCTAAGCAATAACACTACCGTTTTCACATGCTATTGTAATTCTTTCGTGATAAGGACCTTGCTAGTTTTAGGGCTATATTTAAAGAACATCGTAAACGATTTTGATAGAAGAATGCAATGTATGCATTGAAAAGCTAGATCAATAGATGTATGACTATGGAATATATCAGTCCGAATTAAATTATAAGTTTTATAAACTTCCTCTAGTGTGTGTTATTGGTAATAAAGGAATGGTCTTGGGAATGTAAGTGACTTGATGGAATATAGTTGGAATTGAGTAATTAGGAAACTTGGTGATGAATAACTAGAGTTGAATAACTTATCAATAAGTGGTATTTGTAGTCTTATGGACTTGGGCTAATTATATCATGATATCGAGACTAAAAAGAAAGTTTTCTTTAATTGCATTTTTTGTTAGGAAAGAATTTCGTATCTGATGATTATGTTATGAAGGGTTATGCTAACAATTGGAATGTGTAGATCGTAGTGACTTTTAGCAAACAAGGACATTGGGAATGTTTATTGTTGTTGAACCAAAGAAGCTTGCTTAAAAGAGACACCAAGATACTGATCATCTAGTAATTGGTAGGATAAGATGATCAACTTGGAATGAAGTAACCGGATTTCTCTTAAAACCTCAGTTAAAGATTTGCTAAGTTAATATGCATAATAAATATAATTGGGCATAAGATGGATGATGCTAATAGGTCACTATGTCAGACACATACATTTTTTCCTATGTTGTAGCAAGTATGCATGTGTCTAAAAGTCTATTATATACAAATTAGAATCATTATGTTTGCAAGTTATAATAAGGATACAGATAAGTCACCCTACGATCATTAATATTGAAATATTTGATAGATGCAAAAAAAATCATTGTTTTAAAAATATTGATGTTATACTGTGACTTCTACTTGTGGAAAGGTTGTAGGTACCAAGACTTGGTAATGGAAATAATACAGAGAGCCATGCTGAGAACCAGGGTACCATGACTGTAAACAATCAAATGATATGAGAGATATTTGGTACATATAAAGTTGGTTTTTATGAGAAACTAAACAATAAATAAGAATGTACAAGAGGTACATGTTTTCCCCTCGTCCAGCTAGGCACCAGTTTGCATCCTATGGGGACACCCAGGTGTAAGACATCTAGTTAGACTTCTTTCCATACACATTCACACTGTAACAGTATTGTCACGAGAGTGGGGGCTCCATGAAGAGAATAACCTCTAGGTATTATGGTGTCTAAGAAAGGAAGTGCCCGAGCTTGGTGAAGCACCCTAAATAACACAGACAAGAGATACGCTCGAATGTTGAAGATAACTAAAAGAAGGGCATCGTCCTCGTGTTTGGTAGATTGGATCAGTACTTGGAGTATTGTTAGCATTTGGAGTGCTTGTTTGGATGGAGGACATTCGAGAAAAACAGAAAGACGGTTACAAGGAATAGTACTTGAAAAAGGTATGTGTAATTTAAGTTATTTCGGTTATATGCGATGACATGTTTACCTACTGGTGAATAGAATATATAGGAGTACCAACCGTCGTGGATCATGAAATTTGATTTGTGCATATGCTGTTAGACATACACATGTACGTTTATACTTTGGGTTGGTTACCTATTAATCTAAGGATTAAGTTATGTATAGCAAGATGAGAATCAACTAAGAAGATTGCCGCCTAAAGAATTACAATGAAGAATGACTCTGAGAAGGTTAAGCAAAACAATTTTGACTTATGCATTCTTTTGTTAAAATTGGAGGTATGTACGATTATGATGATACTCTAAGAAAACCTCGTAATATTGTGCAGAAAACAGTTTAAAAGACAACAAAGTTGGAGGATATCACAAAGGATGCGAAAGCAAGCAATGAGAACATGTAGAAAAAATGAAGACAAAACTTTGATGTACATGAAATACTAAGGACGATGCTAATTCTATGGGGGAAAGGATGTAACATCCCCTTACTACCTTGACCTGAAACACAAAGTGTAAGTAAACAACATTGTAAGTATCAATTCTAACTTCATAAAAGTTGTGGATGCAATTGATACGGTTAAAAGAATGAAAGCTTGACACGACTAAAGATCGATTGGGGACGAATCCACTAGGGAAAAAAGTAAATAATGAATGAATCCTTGGGGATGTAGTAACGATAACCTGATATCATTATAGTTTCGATGACATACCAAAAGGAAGCCGTTAAAAATCCTCACCTTGGACTTAGACGTCGTTAATAGCTAATTACACACTCATAAAATTGTGGATGAGATATGTGTTTATCTAAATGAATTAAAGATAACATATATACATTTATATAAGTTGAATAAACGTTATAAATGTTAATGGAACCTTCGCATAGTTGAGTTAAATTGAAGAATTGTAAATATACTATGATTGACTAAACTTTCTTTAAAGGTGAAAAATGCATTTTGTTAATTATTATGGTCGAAACCTTCAAATCCGAGTTATGATAAAAGACATTACAACTAGTTATAATGGTAAAACACTAGACCCCTATGGTTGGAGCATTAATTTAAAGTTATATTCTAAAAAGAGCCTCCATAGGGGTCGATCACATGAACCCCTTACCATACTCTTGTGCCTTAACCACTTGGGATAGGAAAATACTATATGTTTAGTAACCCTATGCATATAGGATTATCTAAAGGAATGTCATGGAAGTTGAGACAAACGATAATATATTTAAGTTGAAGCATGAGAAGGAGGAGGTCACCTCCACCTCATAACACCTAATTAAAGGTAAGGAAAATATTATGTATAAGCATATTTTAAAATGAATTTCATTATTATCTATATACATATATATTGAAGCCAATCCTAGGGATACTTGAGTATTTTTAAGTGGGAATGGCCTCATGATACATGGGGAACCTAAGAATTAAGCTTCAATGAAACTTGTAATGTGATTTCTCCTTGGAGAGAATCGTGGGAGTTGTCTCCCTATTGGAAAAGAAATGTGTAAGCTCTTCAGCCACTTGTCTCTTGGGAAACAAAGGGATTGTTTATTTAAATGTTTTACGATTCTTTGAAAAGGGAGAGTGGGGGACGGGATTTTGGGGGAAAGTAGGCGATTTCCTCTTCGAGGAAGAAAAGCATTGGGATCTGGAAGAAACAAAATTCATTTCGATATTCTGGTGAGAACGTGATTTCTTAACCTGTTCAGGAAGAGGTATCTGTAGTTAGAAGGTATGCTCTTTACCATATCTACGTTTTGGACCTGTTGTATATGTTTAACATTTCCTGTGTCTAATTTTTTCTTAGCAGCTCTGTATATTTATATATAGATTGTGTCCCCAACGATGGTGGGCAGATAGACCACTTCCTACATTTTTTTAACAACCATGTATATTTATATATATAGATCACGTCCCCAGCGATAATGGGTAGATAGACCAGTGCCTGCGATTTTGAACAACTCTGTATATTTATATATAGATCGTGTCCAAAAAACCATTGTCTGTGGTTGATTTTAAATCGGATCTAATGTATGATTGTGATTAAACCCCTGCGATTTTAATAGTAACCAGATCTGAGAATATGACTCTTTTTAACCTCTCCGATTTTAAACAGAATTTGATGTATGATTGTATTTAAACCCCTGAGAATTTAGTGGTAAAATCTGCGATTTTTATAGTAATAGGACCAGAATGCCTCTGCAGTTTGAATGTAATTTTAATAGTAACCAGATCTGAGACTACGGGTGTGTTTAACGTCTTTGATTTTAAACCAGATCTGATGTATGATTGTGTTTAAATCCCTGTGATTTTAATGGTAACTTCAACGAATTTTTATAGTAATCATATCTAAATGCCTCTGTGTTTGAATGTTATTTTAATATTAACCGGATCTGAATGTATTTGCGTTTGTTCTCTTTGAATTACATTTGATCTGGCTTATGAGATGATAAATGCCAGATACGAGAGATCCATGATTTGTATGATTCCCGTCTTTATAAAAAAAATCGAGTTATAAGTCTTATATGATCGTTGAGAGATTCAGTCGAGTTCTAAGTATTATATGATCTATGAGAGAGTCAATCGAGTTCCAAGTATTATATGACCTACGAGAGAGTCAAAATCGAGTTCTAAGTCTTGTATGATCTGTGAGAGAACTAATCAAGAAAAGTTGAGTGATCTCAAAACGGAGATTGACCCTTGTAAATGTTATCATTATTGTGTAGATGCTATCATTGTTGTGTGCCTAGTTAGCTGCTAGTTAACTACTATTTTTTTATTTTAATTTTAATTTTTGTATAAATAAGTGGTTTCGAACATACGGATCATGTTTAGAGATATTTGGAAATATTCTAGTTATTTATTTACTTTAATGGATTCGTCATCGAACTCGAGGGTGGTTTTAGGCAGAATAACATACACCAAACTGAGGCAATGGTTGGGAAGAAAATCGTAGGCATGCTTTTAGTTGCACAAATCCTTTTCAAATTATAGTAGTAGCCATAATGGTTAACTTTGATTATGGAAATATTTTATCATGTTTCAAGCTTATTATGTACTTTACGTTGTTAAATTTAGAATTTAATTTATAGTGCTATTATGTACATTGATACGCCTCCTCCATTGTTCTAGGTGATATCATACTAATCTCTTCTTGTATATTCATCCTTAGACCATTGACATATCTAGAAGGCTTCTCTGTTGACTCTTCCACATATCCAGCCCTTAGGTTTACTTTGTAGAACTCTTCAGTGTACTCTCTCACCGTTAACAATCTTTGCCTAATATTCTATACTTGTCTATACATAATTAATTGATAATCTTTGGGCAAGAAATTAGCCCTCATCTTTGCTACCATTCTATCCCGACTTTTTATCAATGGCTTATTCTTCCTCCTTCTTTCTGCTTGCACACTATCCCACCACAAGGATGCATGCCCTTTCAACTCTGTCATAGCTAATATGACTTTCTTGTCTTCTTCTACCTCATCGTACTCAAAATACTTGTCCAGCTCGCTGATCAAGTCAATGAGATGCTCTGCGACAAGAATTCCATCATAGGTAGGAAACTCCAGTCTCAGCCTTGAAGTCTCTCCCAGAATGGATCTAAAATATCTTAACTCTGGTGTTTCTTGTATAGGTGCAGCTTCTTCTCTTTGCTCTTCATCCTCAAGTTCACTTACATCCCTTGCTTCCGAGTCTCTTTGTTTGTTTGTTTCCATGGCTTCTAGACATGCCCTTAACTCTCTCATTTCCTCTAGAACTTCTGCGTTCCCCGCTGGTTGACATCTGTCACGACCTCTTGCTCTTCCAATGCGTGTAGCCATCTCCTCACTCTAAGCCTCTGCAATAACAGTTCTCTTTCACACTGTTACAACTTACCTCACCAAGCCTCTTCTCGGCTCTTGGTCTTTTAGCAACTATGGTCCTCTATCTAGAACCTCTTGAGCACTCTTCTTGGCTCTCTCCAAGATTCTACGGCTACGCCTCTTTCTCACACGAGCTCCTTCTTTCTCCTTTCAGAAATTCTACTCACAATATCAACTATGGAATTTCTAAATAGGAAATATCTTCCGGCTTTGATACCAAAATTGGTGCAGGTGGGTCGATCACAACCAACCCCAACTACCACTTCCAGGATCTGGTGACTCCTACACTTAGCAGAACCGCCAAATTTAGCGTAATGGCCAAATTCTGTGCTAAAATTGCCTCCCCACAATTTTGCTTCCGTAATTACCGCCCTGCAACTCTGTTTCTACAACAGAGTTTCCACAGTCGGGTTGCGGGATGCGGGATCTCAAACACCTAACGTTGCGCTCCGCAACTTTTCCTTCCACAATGGCCTTCCCGTAATCGGATTACGAGATGCGAGATGCGGGATGCCAACTTCCCAAAGTTGCTCCCCCGCAACTTCCTCTCCGCAACTTTTCCTCCGCAATCTCTCACCCGTCAGATTGTTGCGGCCTTCACTCCAACCATCAATCTTCCTTTTGGTGTGGACCTCACAGATCTTCGTGGATCTATTAACTCCCTCGTAACTTTCGATGCGGGCTTCTCCTACACCATCAGATCTTTATCTGCAGACTCAATCTCGACCGTTCATTCTCTACAAAACTTGTTAATGGCAGAAAATCTGTGGGTTAATTAACTGGTAATCCATCCTGCAATGATCCTGATTCTTTAGCCTAACACTCTTATGCATGCATCTACACTCTACTTCAACTATTCAAGTAAGAAATTGATGCATGAATACAGTAACTTCTCAGAAATACACAAATGTTCAGGAAAATGCCGAAGTCGGCTCTGTAAGATACACAGTTCAACATAGTACATGCATAAAGGCTAACAACCCAAAAAACACACAGTTAATCCTTCTATTAAGAAATCAAAGGAAAATGCACATAGCTTGGATCTCTCTTCTTTCGGCTCTTCAAAATATTTACAAGTAGGAATTAGATGCAGGTCTATCCTCTTCTCTGCAAATTCAAAATTCTAAATGTTGAAGAGAAGAACCCCCTCTACATCTCTAAACTGTGTATTTATGCTAAACTGCTACTCCTATCTTGAGTGGTCTTGCAACTGAAAACAACCACTACGATGCATGATGAAAATGTCCCTGTCTGAAACAAACTACCGGTGGCTTGATTTCCACGCAAGGAGTCGCGATCCGCAATGATTCCTACACCGCTAAACGGTTACAAGAGATGCCACATCATGTGACCAACTCATCACATTGCTGGCATGCCACGATGCTTCTGCATCAACTCTCTTGTTGTTATGGCTATGTTTGAATCAAGATACAGAAAGGCATGAATTTAAGTTATGAGGTTATTATATTTAAATATTTAGTTTAATGAATCTCAATTATTTTGTTTTGCGTTGAATGACATCAAATTTTAAATTGCAATGCCTGAATTGTGGGAGTATTGGTTACATATAGATATGAGATATAAATGAACTATAGAATGTTTCACTTGCTATTTTAGCATTCACATATTATGCCATTTCTAAATTAATATTACTAGTTGATGACTAATCAAGATACAATGAATACATGACTTTAAGTCCTGAAGCTTATGATGTTTTATCTTTTCTTTACTAAAACTCAAACCTTTTGATTTGAGTTGATTGATATCAAAGCTTTCTACATATCATTGAAGCTTCTACATATCATTGATAGGTATTGAATAATTTTAAAGGTTTTCTTTCTGCATATGAAAGCCTTGAATACATTTTTAGACCCTCGAAAACCATTATGGCTTAAGATGAGACTAATATTTATTATGATAGTTTTTTTGTGTGTATTAATTCTTAATATTGTGTCAATAAATTAGAGCTTAGTTTATATATAAATTGTGATCAACACCATTTTTAGTGGGTTGAGTTAATAAAATATTGCACTATTATTATTCATGATAAGATGTATAACATCCCCTTACTACCTCGACCTGAAACACAAAGTCTAAGTAAAAGACACTGTAAGTATTGATTCTAACTTCATAAAAGTTGCGGATGCAATTGATAGGGTTAGAAGATTGAAAGCTTGGCACGACTAAAGAACGACTAGGGACGAATCCACTAGGGGAAAAGGTAAATAATGATTGAATCCTTGGGGATCTAGTAACGATAACCTGCCATCATTACAGTTTCGATGACATACCAAAAGGAAGCCAGTTAAAAATCATCGCCTTGGACTTAGACGTCATTAATAGCAAATTACACGCTAATAAAATTGTGGGTGAGATCTTCGTTTATCAAAATGAATTAAAGATAACATATAGACATTTATCTATGTTGAATAAATGTTATAAATGTTAATGGAACCTTCATATAATTGAGTTAAATTGAAGAATTGTAAATATACTATGATTGACTAAACTTTCTTTAAAGGTGAAAAATGCCTTTTGTTAATTGTGATGGTCGAAACCTTCAAAACTGAGTTAAGATAAAAGACATTACACCTAGTTATAATGGTTAAACACTAAACCCTTATGGTTGGAGCATTGCGTTAAAGTTACTCTAAAAGGGCCTCCATAGGGGTCGATCACATGACCTCCCTTGCCATACTCTAGCGCCTTAACCACTTGGGATAGGACAAGACTATATGTTTAGTAACCCTATGCATATGGGATTATCTAAAGAAATTTCATGGAAGCTGAGACAAACGATAATATAATTAAGTTGAAGCATGAGAAGGAGGAGGTCACCTCCACCTCATAACGACCTAACTGAAGGTAAGGCCCAAATATTATGTATAAACATATATAAGCATATTTTAAAATGAATTTCATTATTATATGTATACATATATATTGAAGCCAATCCTAGGGATACTTGAGTATTTTTAAGTGGGAATGGACTCATGATGGTCGAATGATACATGTGGAACCTAAGCATTAATCTTAAATGAGACTTGTCATGCGATTTCTCCTTCGAGAGAATTGTGGGAGTTGTCTCCCTGTTGGAAAATAAACATGTAATCTCTTTCGCCACTTATCTCTTGGGAAACCAAAGGGATTGTTTATTTAAACGTTTTGTGATTCTCTGAAGGGGGGGAACCTTTCAGGGGAAAGCAGACGATTTCCTCTCTGGGGAAGAAAAGCATTGTGATATGGAAGAAACAAAATTCATCCCAGAATTCTGGTGAGAACGTGATTCCTTAATCTATTCAGGAAGAGGTCTCAGGAGTTATACGGTATGCGTTCTACCATATCTACATTTTGGACCTGTTGTATATGTTTAACATTTCCTGTGTCTGGTTTTTTTTAGCAGCTCTGTATATATATATATATACCGTGTCCCCATCGATACTGGGTAGATAGATGAGTGCCTGCATTTTTTTAATAACTTGTATATATATCGTGTCCCCATCGAGAATGGGTAGATAGANTATATATATATACCGTGTCCCCATCGATACTGGGTAGATAGATGAGTGCCTGCATTTTTTTAATAACTTGTATATATATCGTGTCCCCATCGAGAATGGGTAGATAGATCAGTGCCTGTGTTTTTGAACAGCTCTGTATATTTATATATAGATCGTGTCCCCTACGATAATGGGTAAACAAAAACCATTGTATGTGGTTGATTTTAAACCGGTTATGATGTATGATTGTGATTAAATCCCTATGATTTTAATAGTAACCAGATCTGAGAATATATCTGTGCTTAACCTCTACGATTTTAAACCGGATCTGATGTATGATTGTGTTTAAACCCCTGCGATTTTAATAGTAATCAGACCATAATGCCCCTACGTTTTGAATGTCATTTTAATAGTAACTAGATTTGAAAATATGATTGTGTTTAACCTCTATGATTTTAAACTGGATATGATGTATGATTGTGTTTAAACCCCTGCGATTTTAATGACAACCTTTGCGATTTTTATAGTAATCGGATCTAAATGCGTCTGCATTTGAATGTGATTTTAATAATAACCACGTCTAAATGTATTTGTGTTTGTTCTTTTTTATTTACGTTTGATCTGGATTACGAGATGATAAATGCCAGATCCGAGAGATCCATGATTTGTATGATTCCCATCTTTATAAAAAAAAATCGAGTTCTAAGTCTTATATGATCAATGAGAGAGTCAATCAAGTTCTAAGTATTATATGATCTATGAGAGTCAATCGAGTTCTAAGTATTATATGACCTATAAGAGAGTCGAAATTGAGTTCTAAGTCTTGTATGATCTATGAGAACCAATCAAGGAAAGTTGGGTGATCTCAAAGGGGAGATCAACCCTTGTAAATGCTATCATTATTGTGTGCCCAGTTAGCTACTATGTTTTTTTCTTATATAAATGAGTGGTTTTGAACATACATATCGTGTTTAGACATCTTTGGAAAGGTTCTAGTTATTTCTTTACCTTAGTGGATTCGTCGCCCAGCTCGATGGTGGTTCTAGGCGAAATAACATATGCCAAACAGAGTCAATGGTTGGGAGAAAAGTCGTAGGCATGCTTTCAGTCGCACAAGTCTTTTTCAGATTAGAGTACTAGCCATAATGGTTAACTTTGATTATGGAAATATTTTATCATGTTTCAAGCTTATTATGTAGGTTCCATTGTTAAAGTTATAATTTGATTTGTAGTGCTATTATGTACATTGAATTAACATGAGTTTAAAGTGTGTTCCAATGGTGGAAATGAATTAGAATAATTCTTGGAAGACAAGTATAGTGAAATCAGTTTGCATATGTACATATTTTATAAATTAGTTTTATTTTATCATCAAAGGTAATAAAGTCATCTAACCTTGTTGTTTGCTTGCCCATCAGCCGAATCAGGAGACACATACTTCACCTCCTACGATTTGTGCCTAGAAGGTCGAGTACAATATATGGTTACTTGTTATGGAGTATGTTAACTGAAGAACATGCTTATTATGTAATACTCATTACATTCAAAGAACCATCATGTGAATAGTATAACACACATGCCTTAAAAGTTAGGAGATACCCAGTCCAAAGAAATACTATGAACATAGTAATGCATCAATGTGTATTGAATGTGTATTGAGTTGAACATAGTAATGCATCAATGTGTATTGAATGTGTATTGAGTTACTTGAAGGTTTGAGTAATGTCTCCTCAAGGACCCATACACAAATACTAATGTATGGGAACGTAAGTATAAATGTGTGAGCATAAGATAAAATATGCATGAGAAAATAATTATGCACTTTTAAATATACATCGATGTGTATTGAGTTGAACATAGTAATGCATCAATGTGTATTGAGTTACTTGAAGGTTTGAGTAATGTCTCCTCAAGGACCCATACACAAATACTAATGTATGGGAACGTAAGTATAAATGTGTGAGCATAAGATAAAATATGCATGAGAAAATAATTATGCACTTTTAAATATACATCGATGTGTATTGAGTTGAACATAGTAATGCATCAATGTGTATTGAGTTACTTGAAGGTTTGAGTAATGTCTCCTCAAGGACCCATACACAAATACTAATGTATGGGAACGTAAGTATAAATGTGTGAGCATAAGATAAAATATGCATGAGAAAATAATTATGCACTTTTAAATATACATCGATGTGTATTGAGTTGAACATAGTAATGCATCAATGTGTATTGAGTTACTTGAAGGTTTGAGTAATGTCTCCTCAAGGACCCATACACAAATACTAATGTATGGGAACGTAAGTATAAATGTGTGAGCATAAGATAAAATATGCATGAGAAAATAATTATGCACTTTTAAATATACATCGATGTGTATTGAGTTGAACATAGTAATGCATCAATGTGTATTGAGTTACTTGAAGGTTTGAGTAATGTCTCCTCAAGGACCCATACACAAATACTAATGTATGGGAACGTAAGTATAAATGTGTGAGCATAAGATAAAA
>LPNX010498151.1:122060-149937 GCA_001517045.1 Pseudotsuga menziesii
ACATCAGTATTGTGGTTATTTAGTAAAGGGAGTTGTTCACGTGTATATAGAAGCAACAATAACCATGAGTACCATAACTTATATAGTTAAAGATACATTATGTTTTTGTGATTAAGTAACTTAGATTTGCTTATGTTAACTATAATTTACAACACTGAAGTATGTCTAATAGCTAAAAATCAGTAGTCTCTCCTACATGTAGGAGTTATTATACTTGTAACTTATCCAGATGTTCATAGGACTACATCTTTGTAATATAATCTGTAGGATTGAATTGAGGTCAAATAATCAATGATGCTAACATAATTAGCGTGCGGGGGTGATTCAATCGAATTTTTTACACTATGTACCTCAAGGATCTATTGACCGTAAGTGTGTGTGTTACATATGGTATCAAAGCTCATGTTACAGCACTAGGACCTATATGGGTTGATCATAAATGAACAAATTGGGCAAATTAAGCACTGAGTTGTGGCTGATAACAAAAATCAATATGATAAATATCATGGAAGGCTTATAAGTACCCTTTTGTGATTTTGAGTAGAGCTCAAATTATTGTTGGAAAATTATTTATAACATTAAGAAAAGAGGGTCTTAGAAAATTGAGAGATGCACAATGCATATACTCCTTACAATAAATTGTTACAGACTATTAAAGAGTGAGTGTACATATCTTCTAGAAACTTGGAGAGAATAGTTTAGATGCCAATTAAACTAATACAAGGGGAAAAACCCGTAGAAGAAGGATAAAGATGTTATAACCACATTAAATTATGTGAAAGTATCTGATTAGTGGAAAAGACAGTGATATGTATTTACTAGAGACGCTATCCCTTGACAAAAGTTGAGGTGTCATATTTTACAGAAATTGTATCTCCGTAAAGAAATATAGTATGTCATAATGCATGTTTATACCTTAGTAGGAAATAATTGTGTCAATACAACGATATATATTTACTAGAGATGTTAACATACATCAAAAATTGATTAATAAGGTTTGTGATACAATGTAAGTATTTTTTGAAAGTTTTATTGGGAAAAGAACGTCTTCTTAAAATGCTAAGCAATAACACTACCATTTTCACATGCTATTGTAATTCCTTCGTGATAAGGACCTTGCTAGTTTTAGGGCTACATTTAAAAAACATCATAAATGATTTTGATAGAAGAATGCAATGTATGCATTGAAAAGTTAGATCAATAGATGTATGACTATGGAATATATCAGTCCGAATTAAATTATAAGTTTTATAAACTTCCTCTAGTGTGTGCTATTGGTAATAAATGAATGGTCTTGGGAATGTAAGTGACTTGATGGAATATAGTTGGAATTGAGTAATTAGGAAACTCGGTGAAAAATAACTAGAGTTGAATAACTTATCAATAAGTGGTATGTGTAGTCTTATGAACTTGGGCTAATTATATCATGATATCGAGACTAAAAAGAAAGTTTTCTTTAACTGCATTTTTTGTTAGGAAAGAATTTCGTATCTGATGATTATATTATGAAGGGTTATGCTAACAACTGGAATGTGTAGATCGTAGTGACTTTTAGCAAACAAGGACATCGGGAATGTTTATTGTTGTTGAACCAAAGAAGCTTGCTTAAAAGAGACACCAAGATACTGATCATCTAGTAATTGGTAGGATAAGATGATCAACTTGGAATGAAGTAACCATATTTCTCTTAAAACCTCAGTTAAATATTTGCTAAGTTAATATGCATAATAAATATAATTGGGCATCAAGATGGATGATGCTAATAGATCACTATGTCAGACATAAATTTTTTCCTATGTTGTAGCAAGTATGCATGTGTCTAAAAGTCTATTATATACAAATTAGAATCATTATGTTTGCAAGTTATAATAAGGCTACAGATAAGTCACCCTATGATCATTAATATTGAAATATTTGATAGATGGAAAAAAAATCATTGTTTTAAAAATATTGATGCTATACTGTGACTTCTACTTGTGGAAAGGTTGCAGGTACCAAGACTTGGTAATGGCAATAATACAGAGAGCCATGTCGAGAACCAGGGTACCATGACTGTAAACAATCAAATGATATGAGAGATATTTGGTACATATAAAGTTGCTTTTTATGAGAAACTAAACGGTAAAGAAGAATGTACAAGAGGTACATGTTTTCCCCTCGGCCAGCTAGGCACCAGTCTGCATCCTATGGGGACGCCCAGGTGTAAGACGTCTAGTTAGACTTCTTTCCATACACATTCACACTGTAAGAGGATTGTCACGAGAGTGGGGGCTCCATGAAGAGAATAACCTCTAGGTATTATGCTGTCCAGGAAAGGAAGCGCTTGAGCTTGGTGAAGCACCCTGAATAACACAGACAAGAGATACGCTTGAATGTTAAAGATAACTAAAAGAAGGGTATCGTCCTCGTGTTGGGTAGATTGGATCAGTACTTGGAGTATTGTTAGCACTTGGAGTGCTTGTTTGGATGGAGGACATCCAAGAAAAACAGAAAGACGGTTACAAAGAATAGTACTTGAAAAAGGTATATGTATTTTAAGTAATTTCGGTTATATGCGATGACATGTTTACCTACTGGTGAATAAAATATATAGGAGTACCAACCGTCCGGGATCATGAAATTAGATAGTATTGAAATTTGATTTGTGCATATGTTGTTAGACATACACATGTACGTTTATACTTTGGGTTGGTTACCTATTAATCTAAGGATTAAGTTATGTATAGCAAGACGAGAATCAACTAAGAAGATTGTCGCCTGAGGAATTACAATGAAGAATGACACTATGAAAAGGTTAAGCAAAACAATTTTGACTTATACATTCTTTTGTTAAAATTTGAGGTATGTATGATTATGATGATACTCTAAGAAAACCTCGTAATATTGTGCAGAAAACAGTTTAAAAGACAACAAAGTTGGAGGATATCACAAAGGATGCGAAAGCAAGCAATGCGAACCTGTAGAAGGAATGAAGACAAAACTTTGATGTACATGAAATACTGAGGATGATGCTAATTCTACGGGGGAAAGGATGTAACATCCCCTTACTACCTTGACCTGAAACACAAAGTGTAAGTAAACAACACTGTAAGTATCAATTCTAACTCCATAAAAGTTGTGGATGCAATTGATACGGTTAAAAGAATGAAAGCTTGACACGACTAAAGATCGATTGGGGACGAATCCACTAGGGAAAAAAGTAAATAATGAATGAATCCTTGGGGATGTAGTAACGATAACCTGATATCATTATAGTTTCGATGACATACCAAAAGGAAGCCGTTAAAAATCCTCACCTTGGACTTAGACGTCGTTAATAGCTAATTACACACTCATAAAATTGTGGATGAGATATGTGTTTATCTAAATGAATTAAAGATAACATATATACATTTATATAAGTTGAATAAACGTTATAAATGTTAATGGAACCTTCGCATAGTTGAGTTAAATTGAAGAATTGTAAATATACTATGATTGACTAAACTTTCTTTAAAGGTGAAAAATGCATTTTGTTAATTATTATGGTCGAAACCTTCAAATCCGAGTTATGATAAAAGACATTACAACTAGTTATAATGGTAAAACACTAGACCCCTATGGTTGGAGCATTAATTTAAAGTTATATTCTAAAAAGAGCCTCCATAGGGGTCGATCACATGAACCCCTTACCATACTCTTGTGCCTTAACCACTTGGGATAGGAAAATACTATATGTTTAGTAACCCTATGCATATAGGATTATCTAAAGGAATGTCATGGAAGTTGAGACAAACGATAATATATTTAAGTTGAAGCATGAGAAGAAGGAGGTCACCTCCACCTCATAACACCTAATTAAAGGTAAGGAAAATATTATGTATAAACATGTATAAGCCTATTTTAAAATGAATTTCATTATTATCTATATACATATATATTGAAGCCAATCCTAGGGATACTTGAGTATTTTTAAGTGGGAATGGCCTCATGATGGTCGAATGATACATGGGGAACCTAAGAATTAAGCTTTAATGAAACTTGTCATGCGATTTCTCCTCGGAGAGAATCGTGGGAGTTGTCTCCCTATTGGAAAAGAAATGTGTAAGCTCTTCAGCCACTTGTCTCTTGGGAAACAAAGGGATTGTTTATTTAAATGTTTTACGATTCTTTGAAAAGGGAGGGTGGGGGACAGGATTTTGGGGGAAAGCAGGCGATTTCCTCTTCGAGGAAGAAAAGCATTGGGATCTGGAAGAAACAAAATTCATTTCAAGATTCTGGTAAGAACGTGATTTCTTAACCTGTTCGGGAAGAGGTATATGTAGTTATAAGGTATGCTCTTTACCATATCTACGTTTTGGACCTGCTGTATATGTTTAACATTTCCTGTGTCTAATTTTTTCTTAGCAGCTCTGTATATTTATATATAGATTGCGTCCCCAACGATGCTGGGCAGATAGACCAGTTCCTACATTTTTTTAACAACCATGTATATTTATATATATAGATCACGTCCCCAGCGATAATGGGTAGATAGACTAGTGCCTGCGATTTTGAACAACTCTGTATATTTATATATAGATCATGTCCAAAAAACCATTGTCTGTGGTTGATTTTAAACCGGATCTAATGTATGATTGTGATTAAACCCCTGCGATTTTAATAGTAACCAGATCTGAGAATATGACTCTTTTTAACCTCTTCGATTTTAAACAGAATCTGATGTATGATTGTATTTAAACCCCTAAGATTTTGGTGGTAAACTCTGCGATTTTTGTAGTAATAGGCCCAGAATGCCTCTGCAGTTTGAATGTAATTTTAATAGTAACCAGATCTGAGACTACGAGTGTGTTTAACGTCTTTGATTTTAAACCGGATCTGATGTATGATTGTGTTTAAACCCCTGTGATTTTAATGGTAACCTCAACGAATTTTTATAGTAATCATATCTAAATGCCTCTGTGTTTGAATGTTATTTTAATATTAACCGGATCTTAATGTATTTGCGTTTGTTCTCTTTGAATTACGTTTGATCTGGCTTATGAGATGATAAATGCCAGATACGAGAGATCCATGATTTGTATGGCGTGGGCTAGCTATGGAGCAAACCTCTCTCCATCGGACGGAGGAGGAGCGAAGTCAACGTTGACTTTGCTCCTCCTCCGTCCGATGGAGGGAGGTTTGCTCCATAGCTAGCTTATTCCGATTTGTATGATTCCCATCTTTATAAAAAAAATCGAGTTATAAGTCTTATATGATCGTTGAGAGATTCAGTCGAGTTCTAAGTATTATATGATCTATGAGAGAGTCAATCGAGTTCTAAGTATTATATGACCTATGAGAGAGTCAAAATCGAGGTCTAAGTCTTGTATGATCTATGAGAGAACTAATCAAGGAAAGTTGGGTGATCTCAAAAGGGAGATTGACCCTTGTAGATGCTATCATTGTTGTGTGCCCGGTTAGCTGCTAGTTAACTACTATGTTTTTTATTTTAATTTTAATTTTTGTATAAATAAATGGTTTCAAACATACGGATCATGTTTAGAGATATTTGGAAATATTCTAGTTATTTATTTACCTTAATGGATTCGTCACCCAACTCGAGGGTGGTTCTAGGCAGAATAACATACACCAAACTGAGGCAATGGTTGGGAGGAAAATCGTAGGCATGCTTTTAGTTGCACAAGTCCTTTTCAAATTATAGCAGTAGCCATAATGGTTAACTTTGATTATGGAAATATTTTATCATGTTTCAAGCTTATTATGTACTTTACGTTGTTAAATTTAGAATTTAATTTATAGTGTTATTATGTACATTGAATTAACATGAGTTTCAAGTGGTGGCTACAGTGAATGTGTTTCAATGGTGGAAAGGAATTAGACTAATTCCCGAAAGACAAGTATAGTGAAATCAGTTTGCATATATACATATTTTATAAATTAGTTTTCTTTTATCATCAAAGGTAATAAAGTCATTTAACCTTGGTGTTCGCCCATCTGCCGACTCAGGAGACACATACTTCACCTCTTATGATTTGTGCCTAGGAGGTCGAGTACAATATATGGTTACTTGTTATGGAGTATGTTAACTGTAACTGAAGAACATGCTTATTATGTAATGGTCGTTACATTCAAAGGACCGTCATGTGACTAGTATAACACATGTGCCTTAAATGTTAGGAGATACCTAGTCAAAAGAAATACTGTGAACCTAGTAATGCATCGGTGTGTCTTGAGTTACTTGAAGGTTTGAGTAATGTCTCAAGGATGTATACATGAATACTAATGTATGGGAACACAAGTATAAATGTGTGAGCATAAGATAAAATATGCATGAGAAAATAATTATGCACTTTTGTATATACTTCATTATTGTGGTTATTTAGTAAAGGGAGTTGTTCGCGTGTATATAGAAGCGATAATAACCATGAGTACCATAACTTATATAGTTAAAGAAACATTATGGTTTTGTGTTTAAGTAACTTAGAGTTGCTCATGTTGACTTTAATTTACAGCAAGGACGTATGTCTAACAACTAAGGAACTCAATTGAAAATATAAAACCATCAAAGAGACACATAGTATATATTAGTTAAGGGTCTCCTTTTATGTTAAAGTATTGAACCATTATTGTTAAAACCCATTAGTCTCTATTACATGTTGTGTAGGAGTGATTATACTTGTAACTTATCCATATTTGTGTAGGACTACATCTTTGTAATATAATCTTTAGGATTGAATTGAGAAATAATAAATCATGCTAACATAATTGGCGTGCTAGAGTGATTTAATAGAAAAAAATTTACACCGTGTACCCCTAGGATCTATGAATGGTAAGTGTGCATTACAAGATGACCATAGGTTTAGAAATGCTTATGAGAGTTTTGATCTGTTTCACTATTGATTATTTATATAAGTTTTGTATATAATATATTTTTATTTAGAGAGGTCAAAACCTATGGTTTTTTCATATTTGGACTTTCAATTCGTTATTTATGTTATTTCCAATTGATTTGATTCTTCAAAGGTCACCGCTTATTAATTTTTTACGTTTATTTGTTCTTTCAGTGAATGTGCCAAGATGATGTAGGTGTATTAGCATCAACAAAAGGCAGGAAAAGATTCACTTAGCGACCATTGTAATATTTTGAAAAGTCGTCGATATTGTATATTGTAGTTAAATTTAATGTAAAGTATGTAGAAAGTTTTTGTTATGGACCAATATAAGTCCATTAATGTATATTCATTTGAAAACTCATATTCATTGTAATACTTGACATTTCATATAATATAATTTATGTGGTTGAAAATTATATGTTGGTATTTGATATTATTTATTGTTGTAATTAAATAATATTGTGACTTTGCATGATTCACACGTGTAATAGATGAGGATGATTATTATATGATTTTTTTAATTTATACATAATATCAATATTACCAAAAATTTATGTTGATTGATATAATGGACACCATTAAAATAACTAACAAATATTGAACACATATCAATGATAAATTGGTATTTTATATCGATTAACAATCACCACAAATAAAATGATTACAAATGACAAAAAAAAATAAATGAATACAAATTACAAAAATGAGAGATAAATGACAAAAAAAGACCAAAATTTGCATATAAATGACCAAATGATGACCACTGGTGGAAAATTTAACAGTTATGTGGTCATATTTAGCTTGGTCGTTTATAGTTTATCTTGTGGTCATATATTGGATCTAATATTAAGTCTTCAATCTAGTCGTATATTTAGTTATTAATTGTGACAATATACGACCAAATATATGACCACAAGATAAGTTATAAATGACAATGTTAAATATGACCACTTTTTTGTCGCGTGATCAATGGTTGCTAATTTTCCACCAGTGGTCTCCAAATCAAAAGTGGTCATTTATATGCGGATTTTGGTGGGTTTTTTTGTCATTTATCTCTTATTTTGTATTAGCGTTTTGACACTAGCTCTAGGGAAAATCCAGTCAATAAATCAAGAAATTAAATGGTTTTTGATGTCCACAATTATGGTCATTTTACTTTTTTTTCCAGTAATATCACCATGCATCAGCTGAGTGTTTGTCGATGAAACTGAGATTTTATCATGCACAGTTCCATATTAAGCCATGGTATTTCCTTCAAAAATATCGTTCTGTATCTGAGCAAATTTCTATTGTTGATGTTGGTTCTAACAATGTTTTTTGAGGGCTGCAATTAAAGCACATTGTTTGTTAGAAATTAAAAACAAAAAGACTAGAAAAAATAAAAAGCCAGATAGCATAGCGTAAGACCTAAAACAAATAAAAATGATATGCATATTGGTTCTTTTAGTATTGCTAGAGGAGTTAAAACACAATACCTGAAAGTTGGTGAAAAATGCAATTTTTCTTGTACATTTTATGTCTCTCACTACTTATTGTCTTTGGTATTTTATTCTTTTGTTCTTCTCTTTCTCATTTTATGTTGCAAACAATGTTTGTGAAGAATAAACAAGAGGGCTCGAATTCTATGCAAGCAGCAAACAAAGAGAAAGGAAAATGAATTTAGAACTCTCATAATATATGAGTAACTTCAATTATGTCACTACAAAACAAAATGAGAACATTCCAATATTTTTTTTCTCCATATTCTACGATAGCTATAACATCAGAGAGAAAGGAAAATGGATTTAGAACTCTTATAATATATGAGTAACTTCAATTATGTCACTACAAAACAAAATGAGAACATTCCAATAATTTTTTTCCATATTCTACAATAGCTATAACATCACTAGTTTAGATGCATATGAAGATTTTTTTGTACCTTTTTTATGGCACCTCATTAGTCAATGTTTTTGCTATTCTCCTTTGTGTTGATTTTGTGTTGTTGTTTCATATGCAACAACCTTGAAATTGGTATGAATTGGCTAGTAATTACCATGAAAAACTAAACTAAAAGTCAAGTATAAAAGGCATAGGCACACGAAATCAAAAATCACAACCAAAACATTCTATTTTTTATTTTTTCCTTGTTCTCTTTTTATGTTTCTTTGTCTTTTTTCCCACCTTTTTTGTGCTTCATTGCTCATTTTTGTGTCCATTTTCTTGTCTTGTTCCTTGCTCCATGAAAAACTAAACTAAAAGTCAAGTATAAAAGGCATAGGCACACGAAATCAAAAATCACAACCAAAACATTCTATTTTTTATTTTTTCCTTGTTCTCTTTTTATGTTTCTTTGTCTTTTTTCCCACCTTTTTTGTGTTTCATTGCTCATTTTTGTGTCCATTTTCTTGTCTTGTTCCTTGCTACATATGATTGGAAACATGTATAGATGCAATTTGTTAGAACCATTGTTGCTCATACAAAACACAATTTTTGTATAGAGGAAATACAATTTAAACATCAAAAGGAGTTACAAATTACTAAGCAAAGAATGATTTGTATTTTTTTTTAATAGTATACAGTAAGAAAAAAACAAATGTTAGTAAAAAGTATATGTGAATAAATAAGACAAATCATTGGGGGAAATTTAGGGTCTAAAATGAACCTTATAAGAAAATGAGCCATTGATGCACTAGAATCAAAGAACCAATAGAAATTGAAGAAAATGAGTCAACCATAATGGTTGACTTGGCATATTTGTCATAAAAAAACTAAGTTTTGTTTTTTGTATTTTCAAATTATTAAAACTTTTTTTTGTCAAATTTCTAGCGGGGTTGAAATAAAGATGTTTCGTAATGTTCAGTTCTGCGTCCAATGAGTTCCCACATTGTATACTTTTGATTGATCTCAGCCCACAAAATATAAGAAATACATTAAAAAACATGTTGCTTAAAAGTAACATGGTTTTAATGTATTTCTCATTTTTCACGGGGCAGGGTCCATCAAAAGCATGCAGTGTGGGTAGTTGTTGGATGCGGAATTGAATTCCGCATCCAACAACTAGTCCCACTCGAAATTTGAGTAAAACCACCGAGATATAAATTGAAAATCAGAAAACAAAAAGTAGTTTTTGTCTTTTCCTTCAAAATTTATAATATTATTTTATTGTTTTTCTTAATAGACCCATTTTAGACCTCAAATTTCATATAATGTCAACTGCATGTGCCAAACAAGTTTCATTGTATTAACGAGGCCTTGGCGAGCCCAGATCAAAGCACTTTTTATAAGGACAAGTTATTTTCTAATAACTATATCAAAGCAATGCTTAACTAAAATAGAGGAGTTTTATATAAGCAAAGAAAAATATCTTAGCACCCACTGCAATTATTGAAACCAAACAAGAAGAGAAAATATAAACTGAAATAAATAAATAGGAAATAAGCAACAAAGAAAAATTATAACAAATGAAAATGGAAATGGCCAAGTCCATTTAGATGCAACGAAGACATTGCATTTTGTTTTTACAATCATATAGATAAGTTGTTTGGAGAAAAATGCTGAGATTCGTTTATATGCAACAAATGTCTTATGCTTTGGTAAGAAAAAATAATCTGGCCCAAAAAAAAACTCCAAAACATTGCACAAACCAGTCAAAGATTTGTTTCCATCCATGGCGTGCTTAACTTTGGCTAATGCAAATGATAGCATGAAGAGTACAAATGTTGTTTACAATGTTGTCAATGTTTGAACGCTTTGATCTATGAAACTAAATACATAGTCAAAATAGATTTTGATTCCAAAATATATTTTATTAAACTAATGCCTTCCCTTCTTCAACAAATAAGGTATTTCCAAGTGAAATACATATTTCACTTAAAAAATTTGAACCCAACCATGTTCCAATGTTGAAACGAGGTTTCTCTCCTTTTGGTACATCTTTGTATGAGTAGAGAGTGTGCTAAGTACCAAGGAAAACAATTAGAAACCTATTACAAATATCTATGCATGTTCAAAGAGGAATGGCTATTTTCTATGTCAGTGCAATATGCACAACATTGTTGGAAACAAAAATCCTGAAGCAGAATAGATTTCTATTTCTAGTTAGAACAAACTTTGGAACATCAAATTTACATGTTCTCACATTTTATAAAAGCAATCAAATTTTCCAACAATTTTTTTTTTTTTATGAAGATGCATTTTTTTAGAACTAGAAATATGTTCCAAAAAAAGACAGAGAAACATGCAACACACAAATAATTAAACAATCAAAACCAAATATGTAAGTATTGTATAATGTGGAAAACTATAAAAGATGGAAAAGAAAAAAAGGCAAATGATTGTTTTTGTAAACAAAGAAGTTGCATAAGGCTCCATACCTAACAAAGTTGTGCAAAAAAAGGCGACAATTTCTGGAAAAACAACCATTATTGTTAACAAACACATATCAAGTGCGTTTCAGGAAAAACCTATTCAAAAACTTGTTGAACTATGCAAGCTAGTTTTTTTGTTTGTTGCTTACAAAGCATTTGTCTACAAACAACACACATAATCACTGTAAAATAGGTTATTTCTTAGATTCTAGTAAAAGATGACAAAAGGACACAACAAATCCATGAAGGAAAAAAAACATTAGCAATTAATCGAAACATTTAAAGTTAACAAAAAAAATAAAACAATGAACAAATGACAAAAGATAAATATATTATATCATCAATTTACTTTCTCTTACAATTTCCTTATTGTTCATATTTCTATGTTGTGCAACCAAGAGGTTATTTATATAGAACTTCCCATTCTTTTGCTACGTATTTTGGAAATCACTTAGTGTTACAATAGAAAGTGAAATGAAGCTTGCATGGTGGTCAATCCAATAAACATGAAATATTCAAAAGATAATGATGATTAACGTCCACTGAGACCAACTTTGGTCTATCGTACTTTAAGAAAGATAATACTTGGTTTACTTTGAAATCTTGTTCATGTGCTCAAAAAGCTTGCCAAGAAGCTTTCCAAGCTCAATATTAGTATTATCTACATTTGACCAAAAATGGTCAAGCATCGAGCCCTTGTCTATTATTGATTTGGTTGTCAGCAAATTAAACCATTGATTTCCATAAACAACTTCAATTTGTTTTTTGCTTAACTATGTCATAACATGTCTATGTTAAAATCTCCTACAATGAATCTTTTCTTGTTTTGTTTTGCTTGGAAGACCACAAAACTGAAAAATGTAAGAAGGATTTGAACTCAAGTTTTTGGTCTATTATAAATGTTTATTAGGTTCTAAGTATTGCTTCTAGGTTCTAGGTTCTATTATAATTGCTTCTAAGTTTTTTTTTGTATATAGTTTATTGAGTTGCTCTGGACAATTGTTTTTTAAAAACAACTCGATATGCCATGTATATGAAATGTTGATAGACAGTTATATTGTTTTGTAAGAAAAAGTATCCTTGGCAATTTTTCAAATGTAGGTTTTTTGAGGGCACAATATATTTGCTTGTGTGATCTCATTGTCGTTTATGACATCTTCCATATGCAATGTAGACTTCGTGTGCTTCATGTACATATTAGCAAAACAATTTTCTTATTTCCTTGAACAAAGAGAATGGTTGTTCTCTAGCTTGTTTATGAGATAGAACGATTCAAAGGTTTTTTACACAGGAAAGCCCATGTTGTTTTATTCTTGCAGGATCAAATGCCAGTCTTTCCATTGTTATACCTTGGGCTCTCTGGATTGTCTATTCACATGCAAGTTGAACAGATAATTGTCGTCCTATCACTGTTTTCCTATTTTCTTTTAGATTTTGCAAAGAAATTGTTTTAGTAGGCATTCAATTGCACATAACATCAAGCATATGCAGCTGTTGCATACTATCTCATGGTGCATATCCAATCGTTGGATCCTGGAAGTCAATCCACGCAATATCAACTGTCTTTGTTGTATAGCATTTGAAAATTCCTTTTGCATCGTTCACCAATTCATCATCAATTGCATAGTTACCTTTGATCAACTCAACAAGCATAATTTTTTCAACTCAATTAACAAGGGGAGATGGATTTTTTTTGTTTAAATACTGATTGCTCAATTGAGTCGATTACTTTGTCAATAGCTATTATACTATATGAAGTCAACATCGGGAAACATTTTCTTAGTATGTTGTTCCACATCTTTATTTTTATAAAAGATAAAAGGAAATGTAGGATCATGTGGTGTTGGTCTATGGTAGACTTGATTAAGGAAATCAATATTGCCCATGGTCTGTGTATTATTTCTTATTATATTTGAAATAGAAACAAATTTTGTGTTTTTTTGTCACATCACTCTTTCCAATTCAAATAGATTAGCGTTTTCTACCCAAAATCCATATGGTATTTTTCCTTGACGCAAGACTAGCTGCTCAAAAATACAAGAGTCACCAACAGGTTGTGAGCTTGGAATAAATCAACTCAAAATATGACATATAGATTCTCAAATGGAAACATAGGTGTGTGCATAATTTCTCTAAGCCTTAAGTTGTCTATGTTATATAACATTCGTGCACCAATAAGAAACGCTTCATCTATTAATACAATGGCAATTCTTGATATTCTTTGGTTACTGAGTCTAGTGTGTTTGAGCTCAAGAGGAGCAATTTGCAGAGTTCAATGGAAGACGTAAAGTAGAATGAATTGTGATGACATATACATTGTAGTCAACTTTTCTTGTAAATGCAACCTTGATACCTTTTTTCTTTAATGGATCATTGTGAATGTATTTGTTATGAAAGTGCAACAAACCATTGTAGATTGCAAGCGTAGTATAAATTTCCTTTGTATATGCTCCACCAATTAGAAAAAATAAGTATAGGTATCGATGGATCATTTATTTTCCTAAGTATAATTATTTTTTGTTCATATTTCCGAACATCCTATGTTAGACAAGTCGACCTCAAAGAATTTGTGTTCCAGCTCTTCCATCCCTTCACAAGCAGTGACGGCTCCTTCGTTACTGAGTAAGCTAAACTCCTTGTCTCTACCCTTCTTTCAATCTTTTTCTTCGGATGAATTGGTTGTGGTTCGGGCGATTGAATCTCTTTGTTCTACGCGATATTTTTCCTATGTTGGTTGCCCTCCTTCTGTAGAGGAAGATCCAATGGATGGAGGGGTTTCTCCTCTATTACCCTTTCCTCAACATCTTGCGAGTGGGAATTCCCAGGGACAGTTCATAGCAATGCATGGTGTCTCTCGAATGGAAACTAATCTCTCGATGGGGAAAAGGGCCCCTTTAGTGTCTGGTAATGTTATTCTTCCCGCTATTGCTTGGGAGGATCCTAGTAGCCCTGGGGTCGTGGAAGGGGTGTTTTTATGCTCTAGCTCACAATCAGGTTAGGGGGTGAAAGGTGTGCGCTTGTCTAGTCTTAACTCACAAAAGGGGGCGGGTATATCCACCTCCTCTTCTGAAGATGACTTGGTGTGCAACAGATCCCTTCTAGTGTGGACAAACTCTATACCTTTTACTACACCCAAGGGGACTGTTGGTGGGATTGCTGGCCAAAGTCCAGCTCCCTTATACCATGAGTCTGACTCTTTGGTTGGGGGGTCAAAGCCCCATCAGATTGACTATCCGAGTACTTTCTGGGAGGGCTCAGCCCTCACTCCTGTTATTGTTTTCTCTGATAAAACCTGCAAATGAGTGTGTCTCTTCTATCAACTCCATTCAATTTCAAAATTTCATAGACTGAAAAAAGAAGATAAAAAAGGGGGGACGAATTTCGGTTTCTTCTGAGCCAGGGGTGGAGGTTGCTAGTGTATCTACCTACGTTCCCCTGTCCACAAGGTTGAAGGCTATAGCTTGAAATCACTCTTCATCTAATGTATTTTGGCCCCTTGGAGAAATGCAGGCCACCGAGCTGGTGGATCAATGATCTATGACTTTCAATATCAGGGAGGTGGGGGGCACAACCAAATGCAATGCCCTAAAGAGGATCTTCTATTCTATTCACCTGGATATTGTATTGATTCAAGAGACGACATGTTTGGAAAGCAAGGCCAGGAGTTCTTTTTTAGTTTGTTCCCAGGTTGAGAAAGTAGCGCTACAGATGCTTCGGGGCTCTCGGAAGGCCTTGGTGGACTGGAATCCGTCTGTGGCTAATCTCAAAGATTGTAATTCGTGTGCAGGTTCTTAATAGTGGGAAAATTATGTGGTTTTGATGAACAAGTGCACATATTGAACTGCTACAGTCCATATTTAGAGAGGAGGCAATTCTAGGAGCATATGGTGGATAGTGGTTTTTTAAAGTTGCCCTACTTGATTATGGGGTGGGGACTTGAACCTAGCTCTTGATGTCAATGGAATTTGGGTCAAGACCCCCTTTCCATGTTTTTCAATCAACTCTTTCAAGACAATAACCTTATTGATGTGGTTTCAGTTACCTTGTCTCCTACCTGGCGCAATGGTCGAGCTAGAAAGAGTGCCATCTCAAAAAGGTTGGACAAGTGCCTTCTTACCAAAGGATTAGTGGACTCATGTCCTAGACACAAGTCTTGGACTCTACACTCTAGGATTTCGGACCATTCCCTTGTTTCCATGCAACTAGAATTGGAAAGCTAACGTCAAAAGTTTCCCTTTCAATTCAATCGCAATTGGCTAGAGGATGACTTTTTCACATGATGGTGGTGGATTTTTGGCGTTCTTTCAAATTGGATTTGGTGAACACTGCTATGCATTCTTTGATGGTGAATCTTGAAAAGCTGAAACTACTAGTTGTTAAATGGGAGAAAAAAGAAGAAAAAAATTGCTCTTCGACGAGACCTCTCGGTAGAAGAAGAAATTGTCACTATTTTCAGAGAATTCCTTTGGATGCTTCTCTACAGTTGAAAAGGATTCCCTTATCAAGTTGGAAGCTCAAAAGAAACACATGTCGAGAATTGATATAGAGTCTTGGCGATTGAAAAGCCATGCCACCTGGATCAAGCTGGGGGAATGCAACTCAAATTCTTTCATAAATGGTTCCACCTGGTTCCCTCTTTCATAAATTTGCCTCCTATCGAAGAAAATAACACTGTTTAGGATTTAAAGGACTCCAGGGGCTTGATCATCACCATACATTATGAACTAGAACATCAAGGAGTATTTCATTTTGAAAAAATCTTCAAAGATCCTAGTACTGCTAGGATTGATGAGTATCTCAAGGTTCTTAAGCATTATCCCATATTTTTCACAGATGTTAAAGGAAACGAGGTGGGGTAAGGAGGTTACATTGGGTGAAATTGAATCAATCCTGCAGAATTTGGACAAAGACAAAAGTCCAAGCCCGAATCGTTGGACAGTGGAATTTTTTTCCTATTTGTTTGACCTAGTTGGCAAAGACCTCTTAGCAGTGGTGGAGTCTCGACAAGGGTATGTGTCTAGTTCTTTAAATTCCACCTTTATTGCATTGATTCCCAAGAGCTCTAAACCAAAATCATTTAATGAATATCGGCCTATTTCTTTATGTAATATCGTCTATAAAATTATCCGCAAGATCATATCAAATAGGATTAAGCCCTTCCTAGAAAGAAGTATGTCTCTCAAGAAGTTTGGCTTCCTTTCGAACATGCAAAATATGAACGATATAGGTGTTGCTCGAGAAGGGTTTAATTCTATAAAGATCAAGAAAGTGAATGTTATAATCCTAAAGTTAGATTTGATCAAGGCATATGACAGGGTGGACTGGGAGTTCCTGAGATTGGTGCTTCTACAGATTGGTCTCTTGTTGGAAGTTACTAAGTGGGTGATGGCTTGTGTCTCCTTGACCAGGTTTGTTGTGCTTGTAAATGGTACTCCTACTAAGTTTTTCAACAGTACAAGAGGGTCGAGGTAGGGTTGCCCTTTATCCCCTCTGCTCTTCCTCTTAGTGATTGAGGGCCTCAGCAAAATGATTGGGAAGGCTAAGACAAAAGGAAGTCTATGTGGGATTCAAGTATCCATAATTCATCCCATCACCCATCTCTTATTTGTAGACGATGTGCTCATTTTTTGTAAAGGCACAGTGGAGGAATGGCAAGCATATGAGGCTATCATCACATTGTTTTGCTCAGCATCCGAGATGCAGGTGAGCGTACAGAAATCGAGTCTCATCCAAAACAATGTTCAAGAAGACGTAATTCAACAGGTGAGCTCTTACTTTTTCGTATATAAACATTGGAATTAAATACCTAGGCTATCTCTTAACGACAAACTGTTATCGACCAAAGGATTGGCTTTGGCTCCTCAAGATGTTGGAACTTATGGTCCGACGTACCTTCAGCTTGTCGGCTAAAATATTTATTTGGAATATTTTAATCCATATTTTGTGGACTTTTGGTCCCATGGTTGTTAGCTTGGGTCCCTACCCAAACCTATTTATAGACAACCTTCTTGGTTGGTCTATCATCATGGTGGATCATTTGCTCATGTGCTTTAGTTCAATCTGTGTCTTTAGACACCAGCCCTGGGCTATCGGAAAATTTGTCTCTTTTGCTACTTTTCCTGTCCCAACATGGTATCAGAGCTCTATGGTGTTCGTGATTTGGTTTGCAAAATGAGAAGAGAGCCATTATTGTGAGCATTGTTAGGCTAGATATTGCGATCTAAGTAATTGGGAGCATGATCTTTTTTCGCACATTTCTGGGCATATATTATGCTAGGGTTTCTTGCAAATTCGTTGATCTAGTGATTAAAAGAGAAGTTGAATGATGTTGTCTTTATAATCCGGCCATTGATTAAGTTATGGATACCTGAAGAAATGCCCTAGATCAATGCGTCTAGCAAACTTGATGACATAATGGTATGATCTTCCTGTGGCTGAATATCAGCTAAATTGAGATGTGACAATCTAGGACTATCGACCAACAAAGATTTACTGTATGTATTGACGTGGTTGACTAGTCGACTTGCTTGGAGAGGTCAAAAACACATTAACTATATTGTCAACCAGAAGTTCATTTGCATGGTGTCTGGTGTTCTTTGGTATGACCGATTATGCTTTGGATGGTCGACCGATTGAGGCCATTGGTTATGTATGCATCGAATTTTTCGACTGGTGATTTGCAGTATGTGCCTTCATTGAATGATGATTGCAACGTCTTGAAGACTCATTGGTTGAAGATCAACTGCTAGTTGTACTAATCAACCGTTGATATATTGTGTTCTATCGACTAGGCTTTAACAAAGTTTTGGTGTCGCACCAAGAACCATTCTCTTATTCGACCATGGTGAAGTGAAATAACCGTACACTGAAGTCGGTTGATAGTTAATCGACTGGTGAATTCTATCGACTAGCAGTGATTGGATAGTCAGTGTCGACTGGTTCAATTTGTCTTGGATCCAAATTTGCGAGCTACAGATTGGAGATTTAGTCAATTGCTCGAAAGTATTTGGTCGGCAATATCTTCCTGTATGAAGACCGAATGTAGTCAACCTCCAACTTATTTTATATCCCATTACCGACTTGCTAAATGAAGTCAACTTGCCATTTACCCACTAGTCATGGATTAAACTTCATTGGTTGTGCCTTGTTAAATTTATTTGAAGGTTGCATTAGATAAGCCATATTATTTACTTGTGCGTTGAAAGCCTCAATTCTGCAAAAATTACAAGTTATTCGTGAAAAGAAAGTCATCACCTTAGAAGAGTCCCATAGTCGACTTCATAATGAAACAAAAGATTTGCATAATTTTAACTTTCAGTTGCAGGCTGAGAATATGCAATTGAAAGAAGAACTGAAGCCTGCTTATTCCATACTTGAGAATGAAGATGCTCTTCTCCATAATGTTATTTTGCAAAGGATGGATGAAAAATATTGGAAGATCATTGTCTTAGAAGAATCCATGGAAAACATATTCCAAGGTTTGGTAGACAAATTTGGTGACAAGACAGACTTGGTTGATGACTTGGAGGAAGAGGTGAAATCCCTCTCACATGAGGAAGATTGGTAGACTAGAGGAAGCAAATGTCCAACTGACAAATGAGGCTACCCATTTGCAAGCTTATGTTGATGAGCTTCGTGAAGAAGTTGCCCCTATTCAAAAAGACAATGACCGACTATTTGATGAATGTTAATCCTTAAAGGAAGATTATGATGCTCTATTGTTGAAGATAACTGAGAAATATGAGATGATTAAAGGCTTGCAGAATTGTCAGCGGGGTCTTGAAAAGGAGGTTTGTAGACTGCAATAAGTTATTGAACATAAAGTTGTGAAGCAAAAAGACTTTAAACAACAGTATGTTGAGAAGAAGCCTATCATAGAATCGACTATGATCAAATTTTCGACTACTATCGAGATACCAACTGCTGTCAAAGTATCAACTGTTGTGCAAAAGACTGTTGTTGTTGAGTCAACTGGACTCACTTATTACTTCTTCCACTTTTGATGCTCTTGCTTGTAGCCAGTTGTTTCTAAACTAATTGATTGTAAGACAAATGTTGGTGAAGTTTCATCTCAAGGTTTGTTGGCTACTATTAATGTTGTTTATCCAAGCCTTAGAAGCACAAAACAAGTATAGGGTCTCGATTGCTGAGCAAAATGGGATATGTCGAAGGACTTAGAAAGAATGGACAATGTTTAGTTGTTCCTATTACCCCTGAATTGAAGACACCAAGTGCGGGTCTTGGATATTATGGTGCTTCACCCAGTTTTGCTAACACTAGGAAAGTGTTGTTTGTTGTTGGAGGCGTCCAAAGTGATTCATTAGAACCAATTGTGGAAAATGTTGAGAAGGTCGATGAGATGGTTGCCACAGATGAACTAGTAGTTGAAGATGTTGAAGATGACTTTTTGTTGATGCGCAAAAATGTTCTGCTCTTGTTTATCAACTAGAACCTAAGAATGTTGCACATGCACATGTTCTACTAGAATCTAGGCCATATCAACCTCCTCATCAGTAAAATCATTAGGAATTTTCCCATGGATCGGAATTCTTGGAATAATGGCAGCTATTCTTTAAGAACCATGCAGAAAAGACATGAAAGAATCGAGTACCAGTACCAACTACTCTGATAGATTGTGGTTGGATTGATGATTGGTCATGAAATAACTTGAATATATGCTTGAGGACGCCATACATATGTATATCTTCAATTATATTGTCGTACAATGTTCCTCTTACATGCTTTCGATTCCCTTGAAAGTGGTCAACTGATGCTTGACTGACGATGGTTGTCGATAGATGGTTTGATTGGTAATGGCTTGACTGAGATGGTCACCCGATGGCTTGATCGGAGATGTTTGTCAAACCGACTAGAATGGTCGTGGAGTATCCGACTACTTTGTTGAATGTTGTCGCCTGACATCAGACCAATGGTGACAGACGACTAGACCTTTTAGCTAGATTTGCTTACAGACTTAATTGGTCGTGGTCAACTAAGCTTCGATCACTGGTGATTGTCGACTAAGAGTTTCAACTGGTATATTTTTACTTTTCTTCCTAGTTGTGTTTAAGGGGGGGTAGAACTAGATATTCACTTAAAGACCTTACTATGAGGTAAACTCAATTGTTGTTGACTCGACTGTTCTTGTTGAATCGACTTGACCGACTAAACCTTGTTCAACTGAGTTGCTTATGATTTGTTGAGAGAGCTCTTTGTGTACTGACTTGCATACCAATACCTATCTGATGGATGGACAGATACTGCCTATATATTCTGCTATTGGCTTGATGCTTGATCATGTTGTTTGGTTGTTTAGTCAACTACTCAATTGAGATTGTATTTTGGACAACAACATTGCAGAACATTGGACAACTACAAAGGTGACAGTATTTCTAACTTCTTTAGGGAGTGTTTACTGTACCAATGATTGATCAGTTTGGTGCGATAATTATGTTGTTGGTCATGTTTGATCAATGTTTGTAGTTCAGACCAAATTAACGGTGGACTCTTATATAACTTGTTCTTTCCTCCAAGCTGAGTTTAGGAGGGGTGTTGGAACTTATGGTCCAATGTACCCTTAGCTTGTCGACTAAAATATTTATTTGGATTTTTTTAATCCACATTTTGTGGACTTTTGGTCTCGTAGTTGTTAGCTTGGGTCCCTACCCAAACCTATTTATAGACAACCTTCTTGGTTGGTCTATCATCACAATGGATCATTTGCTCATGTGCTTAACTACAATCGTTGTCTTTAGACCCCACCTCTAAGCTCTCGAAAAGCTTTTCTCTTCTATTGCTTTTCATGTCCCAACACAAGATGGTGGAGAAGAAAATAAGTTGTTGGTGTTATAAATGGTTGTCTCTAGGAGGCAGAGTCATTTTGGTCAAATTTGTCCTTGAGAGTATCCCTGTGTATTGGATGTCGCTTGCTAGGATTCCTCTATCTATTTTGCATAGTATCGAAAGGCAGATGATGCACTTCATATGGTCAGGCAATGTGGAGAAGGGTAAACTCCACCCGGTTCAATGGGAGGGATGGGCAACGAAGAGAACAAATTCGTTTTCCAATCCTCAAATATTTGGCAAGGGTTTATGAGAACCTTTGATTAGCTTGGCAGGTGGTTGACATGGAAGATAGGCGATGGGAGCAAAGTTGTTTTGGGGGTCGACCCTTTTTTATGGGGAGATTTTTCTAGCTCTCAGAGGCACTGATTTCTCATATTTCAGACATCGATATCACTAGATTGGCTCAAATTAAAAACCCTTCCGCAAAATATCATGGAACCACATATTGGCGCTCAACCACCAATCTAGGCCTCTCGAGTACTTTGGCAAATGAATAAGCTTTTTTATTGCTTGTATCAATCACCTAGAAACCAGGTTTAAGGATGAGGAGGATTCATTAATATGGTCTTGGGACAAACATGCTCGCAATATTAGTGCAAATCAGGGTTATGTGGCCATTACAACTCTATCTCATACACTTGCTCCTCGTTGGTGGTTTAACACTTTGTGGAATTGGTCCTTGCCATTGAAGATAAAGTGTTTCTCGTGGTTATGCTTGGAAAACAAAATTTTAACTTGGGACAATCTATCCAAAAGGGGTTTTCATGGACGAAATGTGTGTATCCTTTGTTGGAAAGCGGAGGAGAACATCTTTCATCTCTTCATTGAATGTTCATTTTGGTATGGTAACTGGTTTGGTTTGAAGTTTTGGGCAGGCTTCAGTTCTCACATAGTTGAACTCTTCCCTCTTTGGGGGAAAATACATTACGTTGGGTCAAAAAGATTTCCTTTGTTTAGAACGTTGCCCTTCTTCCTGTTGTGGGGCGCCTAGAAGGATCGAAATGAGATGATCTTCGATAATTGCATGCTCTCTCCTACTGTGGTTGGCCTTAAAACCTTCAGTGTTCAAATGTTTCCACAAGCCTCAACCAGTCAAAAATCCTCGTGCACCTCTAGACGTCACCTTAAAAGTAGGATTCCCAAATGGATTTTCTTATGGTGCCTCCAATATGAACTGGTGTGGACATGGGATGGTCCTAAACATTGCTAAGAATCACTTCTTCCTCAAATTGGGCAGTGGGGCCGAAACAAACACGAGTGGAGTTGTTGGCCTTATGGGGGCTTTTAAAGTTTGTTGTGATCAAGAATGTTATGGAGTTACAAGTATTTGTAGACACTCGTGTAATTGTGGGTTGGGCTTTGGGGCTCGATTCTCTGGAGGTCATACTATTGGAACACTGATGTGACAGCACAAAAAATCTTATGGCCTTCTTCAATTAGCTCTCCATCAAGCATGTTTTAAGGGAATCTAACACACTAGCATACAACTTCTCAATGGATGATGTCAAGTTAGCAAAGGGTCTACTAGCTATTGAGGAGTTCAGGGATTTTGTGTTATATTATTCGAGTTCCACCCGTTTGTACTAGCTCTTATTTTGGAAAATTGTGAGAATTTGGCGCATTTTTGCTTGTTAACTAGAGTAGTTACTAGCATAGATCCATTTTAAACCTGAATCTATCAAGCACCGAGAGGGATCCAATTTCTCGAGGTGTGCAATTTTTTACCATTTAGATCCCTCTCGATATTTGATAGATCATGGTTTAAAATGGATCTATGCTAGTTTATTTTTTATTTTTTATTTAAGTCAATATGTAATTTATATTTTTCATTTTTTATTTTTTAATATTTTGTATTTATGTCGGCTAGAATATTGTGACTAACGTGACAAGATCTCCCCCATATTCGGTTGGAGAGCACCTCGCTTTTGTAGGTGCAATGAACATAGGAAGAAGATCAATGTTGTCTCCTTTTGTTGTAAAAGACAGGTCTATGTATGTGGTTATATAACAAATCACTTGTGTTAGATTACATAGTGCATAGGAGATGTGTCATTGAGACAACAGTGTATGAACAGTGTAACCTTGATTCTCCGTTGGAATATAAAGTTATCGGGTTTTTTCCATTTGAAAAAACACAAACAAACACTTGGATATCTTTCCTTCTTGGATACAATGGGTTTGCCCTAAAACCTTCTAGGTTGAACACTCCCTTCTAGATAACTGCTCCTTAACTACCCTCATAAAATAATAACAAATGCCAAGTCAAAGAGGGCATTCTTTGAGGTAAAGAAATACCTCTTCTTGGGTTGAAGAAAGAATCACATGCCTCTTCGTTAGAGTTGGGGCATTCCTTCAAAACCTCCTTTAACTTGGGTGCTTCAAACACAATTAGGGCTTGTGGCAAATTTGAAATCACTGTAACTTCCTCAATATTGGTCAGATTTTCTATTATGACCACAATTATGAAATGCCAGGTCCACTCTACATAGAATTGGGGCATTTCAAAACCTCCTTCAACTTGGGTACTTCAAAAGCAACTAGGGCTTGTGACAAATCTGAAATCATTGTAACTCCTTCAATATTGATTGGATTTTCTATTATGACCACTCTTATGAAATGCCAAGGCCACTCTACAACTATTGGCATTGATTTGGTGACAGTCTAGGCACTCTATCAAAGATATATGCTCACGATGGTGGGCATTACGAATAAACTATGTGGTAAAGTGGATCTCATGGACATGTGTGCCCCTATAAGGATCTCATCAAACAACATGCCAAAATGATTGTTCCTCTCAAAAAATATGCAAGAGCAAATGTAAGTACATGCTAAATGTAACCTCCTTCCTTGGAGTGCAATAAGCACCCCATAGTCAAAAAATATGCAAGAGAAAATGTAAGTACATGCCAAATGTAACCTCCTTCCTTGGAGTGCAATAAGCACCCTGTAGTGCAACATTTAATGTTGTCGTTGCAGGGGATGCCAACCGTTGGATAAAGGGTTGGATCAAATCCAACGATTGGCATCCTCGCAACCGCAACATTAAATGTTGCGATGCAGGATCTCATCTTCCAATGACGTACATTAAAATAACAATAAAGGACCAAGTCAATGGAGCTCTCCTCGAGATGTGGTTCCACCTTTCCCTTGGGATAACGAAAGGATGCCATGTGTCTTCATTTAATGCATGGTGCTTTCCTAAAAGCTTTAATTGTGTGAAATACCTCATAGTACAATTCAAAGTAAGAAAATGCATCATCACATGTAGAAGGCATCACAAAAAGCAAATTATTGCCACATGTGCAACACCACCTCCAAATATTTGAACTCAACTATAAAACATGCTTAACAAGGCATGAGCAACATGTAAAAGAAAAAGGAAAACAAGTTGATTTTCATCTCTCCCAAACCCGATGAACAAAATTTCACATCCTCATTATAGTCTCCCAAACCTGATGAACAAAATTTCACATCCTCATTATAGTCTCCCAAACCCAATGAACAAAATTTCACATCCTCATTATAGTATGACTAAGAAGAATAGCTCAAAAATGCAAAATGAGTCATGAATTTTCAAGTAGTAACAAGGTGAGCCATCCTCTTAAAAAATTTACAAATTGTGTTTCATTAATGTCCTCTATCACTGATACGGAGCCTTCTCCTTATCAGGAGGTAACATATGGGCAGGGATGGAAAACTACCATGGAGGAGTATAACTCCATGATGAAGAACGACATTTGGGTGATTATGCCAAGAACAATGGAGAAGTTGATAATTGATTTCATGTGGTTGTATGAGGTGACGCATGTAGTAGATGGCAGCATACAGAAGTACAAGACTTGACTCATAGCTAGAGTACTCTCAGAGAGAGGGAGTTGACTATGAGGAAACTTGTTCCAGTCATCAAGTATACATCCATTATATCCATTATGTCTTTAGCATTAATTTTGGGTTGGGATTTATATTAGATCAACATACAGACAATGTTTCTTAATGATCTGATTGAGGAGGAAGTATATAGTAATTAGTTGAGAGGCTTTGAGGCATATGGGAAAGAGACCAATGCATGTAGATTGAAGGCCCTTTATGGGATACAACACACCACATACCTACCTAATACTCAAGGATTGAAGGGTACCTATTAGGTTTGGGCCTCACTAAAACTATTGTAAATCCCAATCCTCATCATTTATTTGGTCAATTTTATCTACTTGTTTTAGTCTTGTATGTAGAAGACCTTATATTTATAGGTAGTTTTGGAAATCTAATAGCATGGTGCAAGATAGAATTGGAAAGCATGTTCAATATGAAGGACATATGCCTTATGCAGTACTTACTTTCATTGGTATAGAGATCTAGCAAAGCTCAAGTGAGGTCTTCCTTGGACAGGTTAAGTAAACAATCGAGATTGTAAAGACATTTCAAATGATGGATTGTAAGCCTAAGGCTACTCCTATCATACCAAATATGAAGTTATCAACATATTCAAATTTGGTAGATCATCTATATACAAGTAGTTGATTGGTTCCCTTATATATCTGATGAATACTAGTTATGTTACTTTACAATGAACACTTTACTAGTAAATGGTTGGACCGAGGCAAACTCATTGGGTTGTTGCAAACCATGCACTTTGATACTTGAAGGGCATAGTGCATCCTTGTCTAAGGTATGTACAAGATGGTGAGTTGATGTTCCATGGTTTTGCAAACTCTAACTGGAATGGAGATGAAGGTGACAAGAAGTCTAATCCATGGTTCTAATTCAATTTATGTTCAATTCATGGTTTAAGGGAAAGCAATCAGCAATGACACTTAGTTCGACAAAGGTAGTATACAACAATCAACTCCGCTAGTTGTGAAGTTATCTGGCTTCGCAAGTTGATTGCAGAGTCAACCAATTAGATGTTGGATCCCATAGGAGTATACTGTGACAATCAAAGTTGTATTAGACTCACTAAGAATCTAATGTTCCAAGCACATAAGCATTTTTTACCATTGCCTCGAGGACAAAGTTCTCAAGGGGCAACGATCCTAGAGTATGTTCCTTCAAACTCGCCAGGTGTGGATATTTTTATGAAGCCACTAGCTAAGGGGAGTCTGAGATGTTGAAGAGAAGATTAGACTTGGTGGAGAACACTTTCCTCGTAAAGGGGAGTTAAATTTTTACCTTTGTTTCTCAATCAATTTTCTCCAACGACAGTGCTCTGGTTTTATTGTTCTTGGTTCTTGTGTGGAAGATCAAAGAGAGAACAATATGTATAAAGGTAAAGCACTAGTGGAGTAACGGAATGACATAACAGTAACGTAGAAGAGAGATGGGAAAAGGCACATACATGTGTCTAACATGCGTATGCCAACATTATAACACTTCCAAAATAAAATTGTTCATATTTAGGACTTAAATTAGCTTGTCTATTTCAAAGTTTGTTCTACATGCATTATCTAGTATTAGAGTAGGGCACATATCCATAAGACTTCTAGGGTGCTTGCATGAGGAGTTAAGGAGGGCATATATCCTAAGTAATGTGCATGCATGCATATCACAGTGATCCTCTAATTGGAGGCACTATCTCCAACACTTTTATCAATGTTAAATGGCATGCATGCTTAGTAAATTAGGTGTAGGGTTTCATTGATTCACTATGTGCACTTCATGAATGTGACCAAATACATTGTATCTTCCCTCTATTTCTTGTTTTATAAAAAAACCGTGAGGTGCACAACTGTATTGGTTGGCATGTTTTAGTTTTGAACAATAACAATGTAATTTTTCTTCTTTCAGTTAATAGAGGATAAATGCAACATTGAGAGTTTTGCATTGCATATTTGTTGTTTATAATTTCCAGCAGTGTGTGTTGATAGATTAACATATTTAGAGATCACTATTTTGATTGAGGTTTTCATTTTTTAAGCAAGGAAGTATGCTAGTTATTCTTGCTTACGTAGGCAAAGAAATCTGGTGTGACCACTCTATGGTCTTTACATATGTACAGCTTGAAAGGACCTAACAGTTAAGCATGTGTATTTCCAGCTTGGAGGTCACAGGTTTGAATCGGGAGTGGGATAAGGTATGTACACCAATGTTTTAAAACTCGGACTCAGACTCGGAATCAGCCGAGGGTCAACTCGGACTCGGCAATGACTCGGCCAATTTGATTTTAATGACTCGGTTTACTAAAAAAACATATAAAATATTTAAATTTTAAAGAAAAAATATATTTTAAAGATTATAATCCATCATTCCAAAGCATTAGAGACAAAACATCCAAAGTACGATCATATATATACATAGTTGCACGGGTACCACTCCCGAGATTTTGGTAACCCGTACCCGACGTTTCCCCGCTCCTAGGAGCTTGGGAGCTGGTACGAAACGTCCCCTTTTTGATGGGAGCTTCCTTGGGAACTTGGGAGCTTTTTGGGAACTTTTTGGGAACTTGCTTTTGCCGCTCCCTTTTTATTGGGAGCTTCTACAAGCTCCTGACCATGCGAAGGCCAAAATCATAAGAAAAGTGTTGAAAATAAATTGAATGATTCAAGTTTATTGTGTCAAGAAATCACCAATAACAAAAATTTCAATTGAATCTATCAATAATGCCATTTTTTTATTTTCAAGGTTATATAAATAAAGAGGGCCCACACTTCTTAAATGTTTAAATCCATTCACACTCAATATACGTTGCAAGTGTACTTAAGTGAATATAGATGAATTTTTTACAATACTAAGATTTTGAACTACTTTAATTCATATCTCAAATGATTATAGCTAGCTTATGTTATTCATACTGACTGATATAGCAATTTA
>LPNX010498151.1:150181-232696 GCA_001517045.1 Pseudotsuga menziesii
CCCACACAGGCACTGAAGTTTGAAGTTAAACCCATGCAGGGACTGAGCCACACTCACGGCCCAACACTTCAGTGTTCAACTATCAGAAGGAGACCATGGTCTTCAACCACAGTGACGAGTAAAGTCTGGAGTCTGGACAGTCGGCATCAATTATCAGTCGACATCAATTATCAGAGACCACGGTCCACAAATGAAGTCGTGGGCAGGTAAGTTAGGGAGTTAAAGTGTTAGGGTAGTTACGGATTAGGTTAGGTTAGGGATTAGGTTAGTGGTTAGGTTAGATTTAGGTTAGTTAATTAATAAATTTTAATTAAAAAAAATTCCAACTCGACGAGTTGACCTTTAACTCGGCCGAGTTGGCCAGTTCGGTACCTTGGCCCGAGCCGACTCGGACTCGGTCGAGTCAGCCGAGTTGACCACGAGCCGAGCCGAACTGGCCTTTAACTCGGGTCGGATGGCCAGTTCGGTACCGAACCGGCCATCCGACCCGAGTTAAAGGCCGTACCAAACCGGCCATCCGACCCGAGTTAAAGGCCAGTTCGGCTCGGCTCGTGGTCAACTCGGCTGACTCGACCGAGTCCGAGTCGGCTCGGGCCAAGTTTTAAAACACTGATGTACACCTTCATAAACTCAGCAGTCAAATCGTTGTGCAGAGAGGGTCCCTTGTCCCATAAACAAGGGCTCTCATACATCAATTTGGTGGCCATGACCTCAAATTATTATTATATATGTAACTTTTAATTTAAACTGATTTTAATGCAATATATGATGCATAATTTTGCCCAAAAAAAGGTATAAGTGACTCTTTTCAAACTGCAACTCACAGAATATGGGAACATTTTCCCAAACCAAATAAATTGAAGTACATGTAACTACAACATCTCTGGCCAATACCAGAAGTCTGGCATGGCCCTTGCTATTACTGCAAATGTGGAACAAAACCTGTACTGCATACAACGGTGAGTTCAAGCCAGGATGCAACATGTAAGTATGAAATGCAGCAAAATGTATAGATCACAATATCAAAGATAAGAGGGCATGTAGTGTTTCTTGCAAAGGTTCTCAATAATAGCCTAACTAGCCAAGACACTAATTTCAGAAGATGAGGGTTTATAGAAAGCTACTTAATTCATAAAAGTTAAAGTTAACATCTAAAAATGGCAATGTTCTGGGAAAGAGATTCAATCAAGAAATTTCACAAAATTGTAGGACATATACTAATGTCAAGAACTGGAAAATAGTAAGCAAAGCTCACTTCCATCTCAAAATGATTTACAATTTCAAACTCTGCAAAGGATTTTTACTTCAAAACAAAAAAAAAATTCATGTTAATAATATGCAAGAACAGCTTCTGTGATTTCAGCTTTCTATTCTTTAAATGCTGCTGCAATTCCAGAATGAAGCACAGCTCTAATGTTTGAACAAACTGAAACATCCATGTTCCCAACTGTGTGTGTGATAAATTTGAATAAAGAAGCAATCAAGCATTCAACTTCGGGCAAAGCCAGACACTACAGAATACCAAATTTGAAATAATAAAGCCTGAAACTGAAACCAGCCTAGCAATTGGAGGTCATTAGACATTAAATAGTGGATTAAGACTGGAGCATTAATAAGCATTTCCAATGAAGACCAGAGATAATGGTATACAGGCAAATCTGCGATGGCAGATTTCTGGACTCTAAATTCACAATTAAAAAAGTTCTACACAAGGCAAGAAAGAAAAGGGAAACATTCTTACTAGCATAACAGTCAAGTTGCCTATCATAAATATTTGGCCTGTCAACCTAGTAGAAGGCCATCAATTTGAAAGATTAGTTGAAAAAATTAAAAAATGTTCTACAGGAGGCAAGAGAGAAAAGGGAAACATTTTTACTCACATGACAGTCAAGTTGCCCATCTTAAATATTTGGTCTGTCAACCTAGTAGAAGGCCATCAATTTGGAAGATTAGTTGATACAAATTTAAATCTGTTGGCAAACAGTGTTTTGCATTTCTACCCAAAAAATGTGGAGGTCTGGAGCTGTGTAATCAAGCAGTATGCACAGGATTTTGTTAGAGGATGATAAAAGATATACACTTCATAATTCAGCTAGTTAAACTTAAATCATCACTGATATTTCTTGACTTCCTCATAAAATGAGTAATCCATTGAAAACCTGGAAACCACAGGCAAACCCAGATGTAAAAGGAATTAAGCCTAATGCCAATTAAAAGGCAGACAACAGAGTATAGGCCCTGGCCAAGCCTCAACGTATTTTTAGTCCACTGCCAGTTCCAATCAGAAACTGTTCCCCGCTGTGGCAGCCCTAGGTTAAAAAATCTACATTAATTACATGTTCTCACTCTAATTGAGTTGGAAAGAGGCTACTATGATACTTTTCCATGACAACAATTAAGAAATAAAACTTTTCTGGTTCAAATTATGCACTGATCTAAGGATTTCCAGACCAGCCTGGTATAGAAATAAACTTGGTAAAATGAATAAATTAAATCTACAAAAAAATCATTAAGACTTCTGCTTTGCAGTGGTTAACAAAAGAAGAAAGCTAAACACTATACGTTTTCAACTTTTTCTAGTTTGTAATCACCAGAATCTGGCCAGGCAATCTTTGCCAAAATTGCAATTTTGGATTGATGAAATTGTTGCTAATGCAGAATGGAATCAGCACCCATGAATACCCTTACTGCAATTGGATTATGCAATGTACCTGATATCTGCAAATCCATTAATCCAAGATTATTCTTGCTGGACTTCAGGCCAAAAATGCCACTTTCACTTGCCATTATTTTGAACCATTGGAAATGGCCAATTCATAGCACATTTAGACTATGGCTTTGGCAAAATAGATTACTTGGAAAAATAATATGAATCTAAAATACATGACTGGGACAGCCAGTCTGAAAATAGCTTAAAAAGGACACCAACTACTTTAAGTTCCAGTCTGAAAATAGCTTAAAAAGGAAACCAAGCACTTGAAGTTCATGCATGTCTGTCTGTGCGTGTAATCTCATCTAGTTTGTATCGGGTCAGCCAGAGGAAATCCAAGAAGAATCAGGACAAGGGGTCTAATTGCAACCTGGAAGGAGCAGCATGCTTCACCACTGTATGGAGATTTGGGAACAACAGCAATTATGCAGAGGTGTGTGCACTGTGACCTATTCAAAGGTTTGCAATTAACTGCAATAAAGGGGTCTACAACCATCATAGACAGCGATTCAAGAGCTAAATCAATTAATTTAAAAGGGCTGGCCAGTCTAGTCCAACTAAATAGTAAATTCGAAGTGAATCTCCTTTAGACATGAGGCAAGGAGTTTTAATTCAACAATGGACAGATTGGCTAAGAATGCAGCATGGAGGAATGCAAGTATCCACACATAATGGTTTATCTATTGCTTCACACTAATTTCCCATAACTCTCCCTTTGTCTCAATAGAAGTACACCCAAACCACCTGGTTAGCACCTCCAAAGGATCTTGGCCCAAAAGAGGCTTTTTACTTGGTTCACTTTCTGGAGCTGAGGGATGGCCTTATTGTCCCCCTTTGCCTTATACATGCTAACATTGGATGAATGCCCTCAGGACTCCTGTTGCCGCCTTTCACACACCTGGGGGGAACGTGGCAGAAATCTTCAAGCCACTCGGTGTGTCCTTGGGGGCAAGTCTCAAGTCAAGGCTCTCACCTTGTTCTTGACTCCTCCGTTTAGGCTCAACTCCTAACGAAGCCAAGGGGGGTAGACCCTATTAAGTTACTAAGGCAAAATTATTTAGTATGGTGATGTTAAACTGAATGAGTTACTTAGGAGTTTGAAATTTAACCATAAACAACAATAGATGACAAGATAAAAAATGAGCGCACGAAAGCACAATGCTAAGACACAATTTATATATATAGAAAGAAAATAGCCAATGCCTTAAAATGGAGTCATAAAATAATCAATGTACTTGCATGTGCTTGGAGTGAATGTTGCGTGATTGCCTCTTGGTACGTTTTAAGTTGTGAAATATGAGTTGATTAAAATTAGGCGAGGGGGGGTCTCCAAATATACCCGAGGGTACTTGGAGTATGTCCAAAACTAAACCTTCACGGCTACCCGCAAGGAATATGTGGGCTGAATGGAGTCTCTGAGACTGTTGTTCATAATGCACCCGAAGGTGTAACAGAGATCGGAGCCTCGAGGTCACTTTTCAGGAGTTCCCACTTCCTTTGGGTATTTTGCCACCGCTTACGGTTTGATCGAGGCGTTGGATTTTCGCCTGATGGTGGTTGATTGGGGAAGGTGAAGACTAATTAAACTAGTCACTCACATTGCTTTTGATGCAGCTTGACTGATCGGCCGAACCGTAGCCAAGTGCAAAGCATACACACTAGAGTCTTGTCAATTTTAGTGAGTTTTTAAAGGATGTGTTTTCTTAGAAAGAAAAACCCTCCAGGAACCTCTTTCGGTCTAAGTGGACCTCAATCGGGGAATCAAGGAGGGGGTTGATTTTAGAACAATTACTTACAGAAATTAATGATAAACAGCAAGCAGAAACAAATCACAAGTTTTATAATTATTCCTTCCACGCATCTCTTTTCCCTTGCGGGTCAATCGAGAAGTCGTGGGGTGAGTATTCAAAGCATGTTGTTCTGCATGAATGATACTAATCTAAAGCAAACAAAAATAAGACAATGCGAAAAATAACAAAAAAGGCGCGAATCCCCCTAGGGGGGGATGGAGAATGGGCTCGAAAGAGCCTATTCGGAAAAAACTTTTATTATCTGCTGTTACAATATCAGTAAAATGATCTGAATCCTCTTGGTTCTTATATAGGATGAAACCAAGATCTTACAACTTTCCCAAAATTTAAAATTTATAGTCAAAGGGGAGCCCCATGGGGGGATTTGAACGATCCCAAAGCCACTTTCAAACAACAGCTTCTCTTCTTTCTGTTATGCCTGCTAAAAGACAACGAGCATGTTAGAATGAAATATGCCCAAAAGCTCTTTGAAAGTACCTTTGGGTCAGCCTACTTTAAACTAAACAAAACTAAGTTAAAACTAGCTAAAACGGCGAAAAAGAAACCAAGGAAAGAAAGCTTTCCTTGGGATGTTGGCTTGTTGTTTGGGAAGCCAATGAGAAATGCACTGAATGCTGGATTTAATCTTTTTAAAACAAAAACAGAAATCTAACGCATGCAACATATGGATTTTCTTTAAATTGCCATGCAAAACAGACGATTTCCCTGAACTAGATCTAGAATGCTTAATGAGACCTTTTAGAAATGAGATCTAGATTGTGAGCTTTGAAATAATAGATCTATGTAAGTTTTACTTTAATATGACACATCTAAATGATAACAAAGCTTGTAACCAAAGTAACCAGGTAAGATTTGGATTTTTATGAGGAAGAGAGAGAAAGAGTGTTGGAAGCCTTGAAGATCAACCGTGGAGCTTTCAAGTGGAATGTCGAGGGACTATGCCTTTGAGAAAGTTTTGGAAAAAGTGAGGAAGCAAGCTAGATCAGCATCCTCTCCAAGCTAAGAACCTGCAACTGAATCCAAAGACTTGCCAAAATGCTTGTGAGATCCGATTAATACATAAACAGAGATTTCAGAATAGCATGCATATAAACTTATAAAACATGTTGAATCTAAATCTCTAAACATGCATCAAAAGGAAAGAGATGGCCAATAAACTTATTAACAAATTCATTTCCTATCAAGATCATAATAAACTTATTATCAATCTTTTGCATTGAATCCACAAACAATCAACAAATTATGAACATAGATACAGGTTACCTCAGTAAAACATGGCAATGCTCATCCACACACACAATAACATGACATCGTCTTGCCTCCAAAGCTTCTCTTTATTTCAAATGAACAATAACAACAGTACAATAGCAACAACACCTCAATCCCAGTTCTAACTAGCTTGGAAGACGTAATCTGTGCTTTATTTATAGCAAAAACAAGAGATCTAGCCCGGGGGGGGGGGGAAATCCCAAGGAGAGAGAGACTGCAGCTGCATGTGGAGTGAATCTAGGCCCGATCTGAGTCTGATCTGAGTCTCACTGAGTGCAACTGTCAATTGGAGAGCTGATCTGACTGACACCTCAACCTGCTAACTGAAGCATCCACCAAAACTCATCCAGATGAGCCCACACATGTGGAGGAGAGAGGGAGGGTGAAATTCCCAAGATTGCATGCTGTGGTGCACTCCCAGATCAGCCCAAATCAACTCCTTCAGTCAATGAATTGTCAGATCCAGTCAATCCCAAGCCGATGAGACTGGTTTTAGTCAAATCGGAGCAAATCCCAATGATTTAGGATTTGGGGTTTTCTCCATTACTTAATTAATTCATCAATTAAATAATCAATATTTGATTTTTAGGGATTTTTGACCCAAGTGATGGAAAAATCACTCAAAACTTAGAAAAAGTGGGTCTATGGGTTTACATGGTGCTCTGAGCTTGAAAATGAGCACCCACATGACTGAAACTGATTATTGAGCCCACTTTGATTACAAAACCAATTTTTCCAATTAGACTATTAAAAATAGCCTAAGTTTTGTGGAAAATTAAAAAAACTTTAAAACTTAAAAAAATAAAAACCTAGGGGGGACTTAGACATGTTCATATGACTCGACCATGATTCCTAGCATGTTTAAACATTGACACATAGACTCTAATAACCTCAATAGGCCTAAGTGCCAAGCCCACCACCCCAACTTTGGAGGTATTGAGTGAAAAACTCAGAAATTATCAGTCGTTTATTCAACAACCAATAATAACCAAGGGTAAAAACATCCTGGGCTGATCGGATTGACAAATAAAGCCTAAGAGACCGAGTCTTTTATAGACACTATCATGTTAGAACATCTTATTACAACTCCCCCATGGGGTATGAACATGTGATATAGTACAACAAGCACTTCCAAAGGTCTTTTGAAGTCCAAACAAATCATCTTTGTCCGGTTCACCATGCTCACTTGATAAAAAACCACTAAGTACAACTTAGGTGGTAACAACTCCCTTGGGGTAGTTTTGAATAGCGTCTCACAAACTCTGAGTCGAGAGTGATCACCGTCTTCAACAACCAGACAAGATCTGCCAACTCTGCCACTTACCAGATCCAGCGACGAAAGCATATCTCATTTTTTGGAGCCCCTTTTATTATGAGATCGGAGGTAGAGACCACTATTTATTTAGGGATTCGGGAAGCTCCCTCTCCACCTTCTGATACCCCAACCAAAGTTGCATTGCTCTCTTCATGAGATAACTTTTTGGTTACAGCTCTCATTGTTTACAAGTCACGCCTCAAACAGATGCCCTTAGGAGGATCACCTCCTATTTCCCAGTTTACCCCTCTGATAGAACTAAATCAACAAACTACAGCCATCAGAGACCTAGGAAACCTAAGAGCCCAGCTTAGGGAGACATTGCATCAACTCTCAGCCCCCTCCCCTAAGAGGTTGATCAATTTCCTCTACACATGTTATAGATCACAACGTGCATGTAACATACATCAAACATTATAATAATAATAATTAATAAATAATAACCAGCTTAGATCCATCTAAACTACGGATCTACCATGCCCCAAGAGGGATCAAATCCCTAGAGGTGCAAACCTTTTTTATTGTCTATCTCTTCTTGGATAGGTTTAACATTGTTTTCCTTTAAATAGATACTTAACTATTTAACATTGTTTTAATTTTAATTTTTTCTACATTGCTTTACTTTTAATTTCTTTACATTGTTTTACTTTTTAACTTTTTTGCATTGTTTTACTTATTGCTTTTTCCAATTGTTTAAAAGTTATTATTAATTAATTAAAATTTATGACGGCTCAATTGTTTTACATAGTATAACGTGACAACATCTCCCCCATACTAGGCTGTAGAAGCACCTCTCGGCACAATAAATAAATATTTTAACCAAGGCTCACAACCCTTCGAGAACAGTCACTAAAGGTGCCTTTAGGAGTTGTATATATATGGCACTCTTATTGTATTGTAATTATCTTATTATTCATTTATTCAATTATATTTTATCCTATATGGATTTCTATTATCTATTCTATCTATTGAGGATATTTAGTAAATGAACAGGGGCCTTGTTCAATTCATTGGTATCAGAGCTTCATCTTGATCTGGACTTTGGCCAACCAAATTTTTCTCAAAGTTTCTCTGATTTGGTCCTTTGGTCATTTTACAAATCAATTATGTTCACTCTGCTGCAAATCTAAAAGAGAGTTTCTTTTGGTATCTAATTTTAGTCCTACTACACAAGGAATTATCAACATTATAACACCTTACAACAAGCAAATCTAGAAGAAGTCATAGTAGAATAGCTGCTCCACAGAGTTGCAATTGATGTCATTGCTGTCAAAATCATGGGAATACAAGTGGGTTAAGGGAACCACCGTGAAGTGACGTAGCGCCAGTAGAAGATAACCACTAAACAGAGGGGATCAAAGCCTTGTTCAAAGCATTCTGCAACACCTACAATGGGTTGTCACGGATTCATGGGTTCGCAGGTTGACCAATCCATCTTTCGTCATTTAAAATGTCACGACCCTTGAAATACTCTACCAATTGGTGACCATTCGTAGCCAATCCCTAAATTGCATCAATTGTGAGCCACCCTCCCTAATTCTAGAGTGGTTATTTGATTGAGGTTTTCGCAGCCATATGATATGTTGCCACAATTTCCTAGTTACCAGTGCAACTAAGTTAATAAGGTGATTCCTAAAACAAAGGGAAGGTAACACTGAAAACAAAATCTGTAGCAAAAGTATAAGAGATATATATGCATATATAGATAGATAGATAGATAAAGGTTAAGAAAGGATATTCGACTAGTTATTCATTTGTGAACTTTTAAGTCCAACAAGAAAAACGTTTTCCAAGTTCCAATTTAAGTTATAAAGAGACCAAGTTAAAAAGGGTTATTTAAGTATTTAAACCCTAAATCAAAGAAGTCAAAATATTCAAGGGTATTTTAAAGAAAAAAAATTAAAAGGAAGATATCGAAGGAAGTCACTGAAGCATATTATTTCGTAGGATTTGTGTATTTGTATACCCGCCAATTATTGAAGAAGTGAGTGGTGAACTATGGAGTCTATATATAAATCAAAATTTTGGACTAAATACTCTTACTGCAAAATGGAGTTCAAGTATATGGCAACTTTTAAAAATTACAATCGTTTTTGTCCAATATGAGGCAAATCATTTATTATAAAAGAATATCAATGTAATACATAAATGTAGTCGCAAATTAAAAAACTAGAGGGCAAACTAGCATATTATAAAGAGAATGGTTAAAAAATACAATTTGAGATTGACAAGGCGAACTATTTTAAGGGTTTAACATATAAAAATAATTCTTACCTAAGAGATCGTATTCAAGAATTTATTGCACAAATAAAAAAATTAAAAGCTGAAAATCAAGATCTCATAAGAAAATATGACAAGAACTTACTAGAACAAGATGAAGAAAATTCTCGTCTAAGAGATCAAAGTCAAAATTAATTGTTCAAATTAAGAAGACAAAAGATGGAAAGGAGTTCTATCAAATGTTAGAACAAGAAAATCAAGATTTCAAGAAGAAATGATCCGACAAAGATGAAGAAAACTCCCACCTAAGGAACCTTAATTAAAGGTTTGTTCAAGGGATGAAAAAACAACGAATCTATCATTAAAAAAATAGAGTTCATAAGTTAGAAGATAATTAAGAAATTTTACGCTTAAGGAAACATAATCAAGATCTACTTATACAAATTAAAAAGTTGAAGCATGACAAGAAGTCATTACAAGAGAAGCTAGATCACCTTGTCTACAAGGGATCATCAGTCAACAAGGAAACAATGACAAATGTAGTTAAAATGAATGAATCATTAGATGTGGAAGTCAAGACACTAGAGAGAAACCGGTATAGATCCAATTGAAGTCCAAATTCAAAAGGATTCTTATATTGAAAACTTATCAGGGCATAAACCTATAGAAGTATCAAAAAGTAAGGTTCAAAAAACAAAACACAAGAGACTGGAACATTATATCGACATAACTAGTCGGTACATCCATATCGTTCTAAACAAAAACAAATGGTCTATATTCCGAAGAATCTGAATACAAAAACAGTTGGGTGCCAAGGTAAAAGTAATCCTAGAAATCAAAGTACATCAGGTTTGGCCCAAGGAAACCATGAATTACTAGTGCCATAAAAGATCAAATTAGGTTGGCATAATCCAAGAACAATAAAACAAGTTTGTTCAATCATATTTGTTAATTTTTACTTAACCCAGATTCGATCTTTGATTCCGATAATTATTCGTTAATTATGAACAAAAACACATTGAGTTATTAACTAATTATGTAGTGGGAATGCGACATGAAATCATCACACCATTTGACAAATTGATTTACCCTGGAAGCCTCGATCCCTAGGGAAAACCCACAACAGATATGTCTTATATTGCAAATTAGTTAAACAACACTTACAACTTCAGGCTTTCGAATATGACACGCCAAATATGGGTCAATACAATCTCAACCAAACTCAAACCTCCTAGACTTGGACCCTTGACTCACCCATGTTGCAACTGTGCCCAAACCCTCGACAATGCAGACAAACCCTCACTCTAAAGCCCCTAAGAATCCCTCTCTTAAGTATAATCACTGACTGATCACTCACCATCAATGATCTCACACACACTGACAGTGATCAAATGATCTGATGGCTACAACTCTCCATAGACTCGTTTATAACATTCAATTTATCCAAATACCATGGGCCCTCCAATACCATGAACCCTCCAATACCATGGGCTAACAAATACCACCCAATATAATTAACTCTTTTCATAAAGTATTACAAAAGACACTTTTACAGAGACTGTCTAGAGAGTTCCTTCTCGGACAACTTCTACGTGCTAGACACCCCCACGTAGAAGTACATGTCCAAGCTACAAAATCTAACACTCCCTCTTAGCTAGGAAGGTACTTCGAGAGAAGCATCCACCTAGATCCATCAAATCCTCTACTACTGCAACTGCTCCCTCTGAACTAGAAGACATGCCTTGGGTCAATACCATGGCCCCTCCAATTCCATGAACCCTCCAATAGCATGGGCTAGCAAATACCACCCAATACAATTGACCTTTTTCATAAAGTATTACAAAAGACACTTTTACAAAGATTGTCTAAAGAGTTCCTTCTCGGACCACTTCTAAGTGCTAGACACCCCCACGTAGAAGTACTTGTCCAAGCTACAAAATCTAACACTCCCTCTTAGCAAGGAAGGTACTTCTAGAGAAGCATCCACCTGGATCCATCAAATCCTCTGCCACAACAACTACTCCTTCTGAACTGGAAGACATACCATGGGCCCTACAATACCATGAACCCTCCAATGCCATGGGCTAACAAATACCACCCAATACAATTGACCTTTTTCATAAAGTATTACACAAGACACTTTTACAAAGACTGTCTAGAGAGTTCCTAGACCCCTCCAATACCATGAACTCTCCAATGCCATGGGCTAACAAATACCACCCAATACAATTGACCTTTTTCATAAAGTATTACACAAGACACTTTTACAACTTCTACGTGCTAGACACCCACACGTAGAAGTACCTGTCCAAGCTACAAAATCTAACACTCCCTCTTAGCTAGAAAGGTACTTCGAGAGAAGCATCCACCTAGATCCATCAAATCCTCTACTACTGCAACTGCTCCCTCTGAGCTAGAAGACATACCATGGGTCAATACCATGGCCCCTCCAGTTCCATGAACCCTCCAATACAATGGGCTAACAAATACCACCCAATACAATTGACCTTTTTCATAAAGTATTACACAAGACACTTTTACAACTTCTACGTGCTAGACACCCCCAAGTAGAAGTACCTGTCCAAGCTACAAAATCTAGCACTCCCTCTTAGCTAGGAAGGTACTTCGAGAGAAGCATCCACCTAGATCCATCAAATCCTCTGCTACTGCAACTGCTCCCTCTGAGCTAGAAGACATACCATGGGTTAATACCATGGCCCCTCCAATTCCATGAACCCTCCAATACCATGGGCTAACAAATACCACCCAATACAATTGACCTTTTTCATAAAGTATTACAGAAGGCACTTTTACAAAGATTGTCTAGAGAGTTCCTTCTTGAACCACTTCTACGTGCTAGACACCCCCACGTAGAAGTACTTGTCCAAGCTACAAAATCTAACACTCCCTCTTAGCGAGGAAGGTACTTGTGGAGAAGCATCCACCTGGATCCATCAAATCCTCTGCCACTGCAACTACTCCCTCTGAACTGGAAGACATACCATGGGTCAATACCATGCAATACCATGGACCCTCCAATACCATGGGCTAACAAATACCACCCAATATAATTGACTTTTTTCATAAAGTATTACAAAAGACACTTTTACAAAGACTGTCTAGAGAGTTCCTTCTTGGACCATTTCTTCGTGTTAGACACCCTCACATAGAAGTACTCTGTTAGAATAATCAACCCATAGTTACCCATATTTGACATTAATTTAATCATTTTTGTCTTATTCCTAGAATCCTAGATTCCCTCTCTATGCTAGTTGACTTCTACATGTTCCTAGAAGTCAATACTTGCTAAACTGGGTCATGGAGCGCTTTGGAATCATCATGGTACCATATTTAACATGTTTGCTTTATTCCTGATTCCTTAAAGCACATATCTACTTTTTCTGAAAGCTGCCTTGCTTTACATCTGATTTAAGGCATAAAGAAAAAGCTAGTCTAGGCGAACTTGCCTTGTTTTTTTACCACATCATCCTCCTTCCTTTTCCCCATACAAAAGCATGAATGAGTTGTCTTTCCACCACACATTAGCTTGCCCACTTGCTTTAGCTAATTCGTGAGAATTTTCATGGATTTGGAAAGTCCTTTTTGCACCTATGGGTGATTTGACTTGTTTTAGTAAGCCTGCTTTTTGACCAATTCGAATAGCAACCTAGTGCTTTCGAATCTCTCATGTAATTATATATTTGAGCAGCCTATTACTTCATATGGTTGGCTAATGTACACTTATTCAATACAAATTAAGCTATGCTCCAATTTCAGTGTCCTTTTGTGTAAATTTTGCATGTTTGATTAGCAATTTTGTGAGTGTAATTGATCTATCTCTTGGGTTCAATTTCCACATGGTATTATAGCCTTTGTGGATCGATTTCTCTCCTTCCAAATTCTTATTGCAGGTTCGGCATCATTGACTGGGAGCGCATTCTGCTGACTGAAGGGCACAGGAGCTGAAATATGGACCAATCTCAAAGGATCATCTTGACTCCATTCAATTTCTTCGAATGGAAAGCTGAGATGGAGATATTGTTGAGAGCGAAAGGTCTCTACAGGGTTACCATGGCTACTGAGACAAAGCCCAATGCAGTGGCAGAGAAAATCAAATGGCACAACAGGAGGGATGAGGCTTATGGTCTTTTGTGTCTGAGTATTTCAAGAGACCTCCTCTTCCATCTTGATTCATTGAAATCACCTAATCAGGTGTGGGAAAAGCTTGAAGAGCTTTTTGGAAAGACACATGAGATGAGAGGACATCAAATCGAGAATGAATTGATCTCCTTGAATCCCAGTAGCTTCAAATCATTGCAACTCTATTTTACCAAGTTTAAGGCCCTTGTTTTGCAGTTAAAACAATGTGGGATTGAAAAGGAGGAGCAACTAGTTTTGACCATTCTCTCAAAGCTTGGTCCTGACTATTCAGTGTTTGTTTCGACCTTCTATGCCACTAAATTGACAGCTCGAACCTAGAAGATGCCTAAGCTTGTTGAGTTCATGGAATCCCTCACTCAGGAGCAAGATAAATTGGTGATGATGGGCACCATCAAACCTTCCAAAGACCAAGCTTTGGTTGCTGGAGATTCGAAGGTGGATTCAAAAAGCAAGAAAAAAGCTAAAAAGCCACCTGAGCAAAAGAGAGACAAGGCAAAAGTCTCAAGAGGAGTCCTCAGGCTCCAAGAAGAACCCCCAGAAGAAGAAGAACAAAGGAGAAATGAGCAAGTGCGCATACTGCAGTAAGGGCTATCATCCTGAGAGCTCTTGTATGAAAAAGCAGATAGACATGTTGACCCAACTCCTGGAGAAGAACAACATCTCCCTTCCTAATTGCTCAAAGAAGAGGGAAGGAGAATCAAATTTAGAAGACAAGGAGAGAGTACATGCCTTGGTTGCTGGCACCTCAAGCTCACCTAGTTTCATCGTTGATTATGAAGCTTCTAAACATATGGTTTCGACAAAAGTAATCTTCTCTTCTCTTGACATGTCGAAAGGTCCACCAATAGTTTTGGGAGATAACTCTCTGACTGACAGTATAGGAAAGGGTAGGATTGATCTTGACCATGGTAAGTTCAATAATGTGTTGCATGTTCCAGGTCTTGCCTCTAATCTCTTGTCAGTGTATCAAATGACTCGCACTAGGTCTCCAAAGAAAGTCATCTTCTCCCCCAATGAAGTTGAAATCACTGAGATTTCGAATGGTAAAGTCATAGCAAAATGTGTTGTTGATCACACTTCGAAGGTATACAAGTTTTCCCATTTTCTACCCTACTCAAACCCCTCTGCTCTTCTTACTCATGCTAATGAAGCAAGCAAGCTTTGGCATGAAAGATTTGGCAATCTTAACTACAAGTATCTTTCTGATTTGAGTGAAAAAGACATGGTCATAGGGTTACCAAAGATCAAGTTTTCTAAGGGAGTCTGTCAAGGTTGTATCCTAGGAAAACACGCAGAGCACAAGTATGTGAGAGCTAGTCCTGAGAGAAGCTCTACATCTCTTGAGTTGATCCACAGTGACATTGCTGGTCCATTCCCTCATATGTCCATGAGTGAAGCCAAATATGCACTCACCTTCATAGATGACTTTTCCAGGTATTGTTGGGTTCACTTCCTAAAGCATAAGTCTGAATTTTTTTATTTCTTCAAAGTTTTTAGAGCCCTGGTTGAAAACAAGTCTGGGAGAAAACTCAAGATCCTCAGATTTGACAATGGTGGTGAGTATGTCAAGTCTGAGTTCATCGAGTATTGCAAGGATGCAAATATCCAAATGCAGCATTCTATCCCTTACACACCACAGCAAAATGGTGTTGCTGAGAGGAAGAACAGATCACTGAAGGAGATGGCAACTTGTATGATGGAGGCTAAAACTTTGCCACCAAAGTTTTGGGCCGAAGCTATAAATTGTGCATCCTATATATCCAGAATAGAGTGCCACATAAGCAACTTGATGGTATGACTCCTTTCGAAGCTTTGAGTGGGCACAAGCCAGATGTGACCCATTTCAAGATTTTTGGCTCAAAGGCTTGGGCTAGAATTCCAACTGAAAAGAGGAAGGCTTTGCAAACCGAAAGCCAAGAGTGCTTATTTGTTGGGTATTCTGAAGATTCAAAAGGGTACAAGCTGATCAACTTGAGCACAAACAAAGCTTTCATTGAAAGAAGTGTTCAGTTTGAAGAAGAGCCTTTAGCAGCAGTTGAAGTTGGAGAGTCCTCTTCACCACCACAGCCATTGATTGTAAGTGAAGAGGCCTAATGAGTTTGTTGATTCTGATATGTCTGATAATGATGAATTAATTGCAGATCCTAACAGCCCTACAAGACCAAAGTGGGTAGTAATGACCATTCATGCAGCTGGGGAACTAGCTGGAAATCCTAATGACACTAGGAGGACTAGATCTCAATTTGAGAGTGCCCTTTGTGTGAAAGATCCTCTCTTTGCTGATAAGTGTTATTTGATGATAGATTCTGATCCACAGACATATGAACATGCAGCACATGATCCAAGATGGCAAACAGCCATGAAAGAAGAATTCAGCTCGCTCCAGAAGAACAACACATGGGAACTAGTTGATCTTCCCCCAGGGAGGAAGCTAAAGTGTAAGTGGGTCTTCAAAACTAAGTTTGTTGTTGATGGTTCACCTTTGAAATATAAGGCAAGATTGGTAGCCAAGGGCTACTCTCAGGTACATGGTATTGACTACAATGAGACCTTTGCACCAGTGGCAAAGATGGACTCCATAAGGCTTGCCCTAGCCATTGCAGCTTCAAAGCAGTGGGAGGTACATCACATGGATGTAAAGTGTGCCTTTCTGAATGGATATTTGACTGAAGAGATTTACATACAGCAACCAGAAGGTTTTGTATCTAATCCATCTTTAGTGTGCAGGTTGAAGAAATCATTGTATGGGCTCAAGCAAGCCCTGAGGGCTTGGTATGCCAAGATTGATGGCTTTCTGCTGTCACTGAGTTCTGTTCAATGCAAGTCTGATCCTAATGTCTATTTGAAGCCAATTCATGGTTCCTTAATGATTATTGTTCTCTATGTGGATGACCTTCTGATTACAGGAAGTTCAAAGAAAGAGATTGCCTCCTTGAAGGATGCAATGAACCATGCCTTTTCTATGACAGATTTGGGATTGTTGAGCCAATTATTGGGTCTCGAAGTTGCTCAATCCCAACATGGAATCAAGGTTCATCAGTCAAAGTATGCTTCAGATTTGCTCATCAAGTTCAGCATGAAGGATTGCAAGCCAAGCAAGACTCCATTCCTTTCAGGAGTTAAGCTTGAAGAAGCAGGTTCTTCTCCTATGGTAAATAATACACTGTATAGGTAGTTGATTGGGTGTTTGCTTTATCTTACACATACTCGACCTGACTTATCTTATGCAGTTAGTGTGGCTTCAAGATACATGGATCATCCTCATGAGATCCATTGGAGAGCAGCCAAGAAGATCCTAAACTTTGTTCAGGGAACAAGTGTTAGATTTAATGCAGAAATATATTCATGTGTTTTCTATATTTGTTTGTTCATGTTCAACAAGCTCCTAAGCTGGTGGCTCTGATACCAATTTAGAGAAACCAAGAAGGAAACCAACAGAGCACAAAGGCTCACTCAAACACAGGATTTTCTACAAAGCAAAATCTGACTTAGAGCTAGTTGGATTTACTGACAGTGATTGGGCAGGTGATAACACAGATCGAAAGTCTACCTCAGGATATGTGTTCATGCTTGAGGACCAATCAGCTGGTCAAGTAAGAAGCAGAGTGCCATAGCACTCCCATCTACAGAGGCAGAGTATAGAGGAGTTGTAAATGCAGCTACTCAATGTTTATGGTTGCAAGGGATACTTGGAGAATGTGGATTCGAATCAGAGTTTTCAACAGTCATCTATTGTGACAATCAAAGCACCATTCGAATCTCCGCTGATTCAGTTCAAAGACAAAGAACCAAGCACATTGAGATCCATATGCACTATATCAGGGAGCTTGTGCATGATGGTACCATTGCTCTACTCTACTCTACTGCGCATCTTCAAAACAAGTAGCAGACATCTTCACCAAAGTACTCTGTGAGAAGACCTTCAGTAATCTCAAATCACTGCTGGGGATTGTGATCATGTGGTGAAGAATGATTGATGACAAGATTTCCAAAATTTTGTTTTCTTGTCCATGTTTAAGGGAGGATTTTCCCATTGGGTTTTTTCCTCTTTCCTTGGTTGTATGGACATGCAATATGTAAAAGGGTGACTAAGCCTTGTTGCTAGGCCCTATAATTTTTTGATATTTACTCATAAAGTCAGGCTTAAGGGGGCGTGTTAGAATAATCAACTCTTAGTTACCCATATTTGACATTAATTAAATCATTTTTGTCTTATTCCTAGAATCCTAGATTCCCTCTCTATGTTAGTTGACTTCAACATGTTCCTAGAAGTCAATACTTGCTAAACTAGGTCATGGAGCGCTTTGGAATCATCCTGGAACCATATTTAGCATGTCTGCTTTATTCTTGATTCCTTAAAGTGCATATCTGCTTTTTCTGAAAGTTGCCTTGCTTTACATCTGATTTAAGGCATAAAGGAAAAGCTAGTCTAAGGGAACTTGCCTTGTTTTTTGACCTCATCATCCTCCTTCCTTTTCTCCATACAAAAGCATGAATGAGTTGTCTTTCCACCACACATTAGCTTGCCCACTTGCTTTAGCTAATTCATGAGGATCTTCATGGATTTGGAAAGTCCTTTTTGCACCTATGGGGGATTTGACTTGTTTTAGTAAGCCTGCTTTTTGACCAATTCGAATAGCAACCTAGTGCTTTCGAATCTCTCATGTAATTATATATTTGAGCAGCCTATGACTTCATATGGTTAGCTAATGTACACTTATTCAATACAGATTAAGTTATGCTCCAATTTCAGTCTCCTTTTGTGTGAATTTTGCATGTTTGATTAGCAATTTTGTGAGTGTAATTGATCTATCTCTTGGGTTCAATTTCCGCATACTCGTGCAAGCTACAAAATCTAACACTCCCTCTTAGCAAGGAAGGTACTTCTGGCGAAGCATCCACCTAGATCCATCAAACCCTCTACTACTACAACTGCTCCCTCTAAACTGGAAGACTTCCCAGCTGCATCTGCTGCACGCTGATCTGATAATCTATGCTCCTCATCCATCAATGTCATCTCATACAAAGTAGCCCTGCTGAGAAGAGCCTCACACTCTCTCCAGGCTCCAGACTCCCACTGGAACCAACTTCAGGTTGTCCCAACAACCTGTACAATGCACCCTCCCTCATGCCAAGCCTCACGCTCTCTCTAGGATCCAAACTCCCTTTGGAACCAACTACAGGCTATCTCAGCAACCTGCACAATGCACCCTCCCTCATGCCAATCCTCACCGCTACATCCTAGGTACCTACTCCCTCTAAGTATTTAGCACATGTCCACGCTGGAACACAACTCCATATCTCTCATCCTTCAAAGTTGATACTGAGAGCAAGTTTACCTTCAACTCTAGAACACACAACATCTCTGCGACCCCTAGAGACCATCTCGACTCTAGTTGGAATCTCACACATCCAACTCCCTTCACTACATGCGTGGTACTAGTCCCACAACCCACATGACAATCTAAGTCTATCTTTGAAATACTAAGGAACACAAACCTCATTCCCGTCATATGGAGACATGAACCATATCCATTGAGAAATACTACCAACTCCTACAACTTTCTACAGTTGCCCAAACCTTTTTGCTTGCTGCCCAGATTCATCCCAGCTATCTCAAGTCCTGCCCATGTCCTTCTGAGTGCCACCGAGGTCTTTGTTGGGCTGCAAGGTGCTACTTGGGAGCTCGCCTGCCCAAGTCCACTAGCCATGCTACTTGGGAGCTCGCCTGCCCAAGTCCACTAACCACGCTACTTGGGAGCTCGCCTCAGTCTAGAGACACATCAAGAGACCTCGCCCAACCTAAAAGCTTGTCCTGGGAGCTACGTGCTCCTGTGCGTCTCCCTCCTGCGGAGCACCTCCCAAAGGGAGTGCGCTTCCCACAAGAGCAACCAAACTCAAAGTGTCAAATTCCTCCAAGTGCTTCTTGCCTTCCAAGCCACTTTCGTTTGATCCTTAGTCGTGCCTTTATAGGCACTAGGCATACTGACAGGGTGACCCTTGTGTGGCACCCATTTCGGTCACTTGTGAGACACGCTTCACCCGTGTGCCCCTTGACCACTTGGACGCACCGCCACGCCCATCTTGTCGACACCCACCTTGGCCACTGTTCTGCCTACCATGCCCATCAAGCAAGCACTAAACTCACCCAGCCTTGGGCGCCCACCTACCAACATGCTCACGTCCAACCCACGTTGGGGCTTCATCGCGTGGGTGTTCGAACCATTTGAGGCTTCCAAACCGAGATGCCCCTCTATCCACCCGAGCATCCACAATGTCGTTGAACGGTGTTGATGTTCCGCCGCAAGGTGCCCGTTTTTGGCTAAGTGCCCACCTTCACATGGTCCGACAAGCCTTTTCTCTAAGTGTCCTGGGAACCCCAACTTGGCTGTCGAAAGACCATTACATTCTCCCCCACTTAGAGTGGTTGTTGTCCTCGACAACATCATAGCGAACGTCCAACTATCCATGAAGCTCATGTCTCTGCCCACCTACAACTGCAACTCATTCCAATTGTCACATCCAACCTACTATGGCTTCGATGCGTTACTATCTCGTCATGCCTATGTTCATGCTAGCCCCCATGATTGAACCAGCTGGGTCACGACTCCCAACCATCTTGTCCCTTCATGAGATGAACTACACGCTCGGCCAGTCAACCTCCTACGCACTTTGGTCCTCCGTGCAACTCTGTTGAACATAAGGTAAAGCCTAATACTTCACCTCAAAACTACCTAAGGCACCTTACTCAGCCGCAAGCCAACCAAGTGTCATGACTTCCAGTCGTTCTGTTCCGGTACTTGATCACCTTGCTTCCGCAATCGATCTGCTTCTCTCACGTCCCTCCTATCCGCACACTCCTCTTGGTCCAACGGCAAGGCAACCTTTCTTGCCTTAAGCCAAGACAAAAGCGTCTGCTGGCACTTCTGTCATCCGAAGCTCCTTCCACGAGGTTTGCTACTTCACTAAGAAATACTTAGCCTGATGAACGCCCCCTTGTAGCTTTATCTTCCGCAAGACAAGCTTTCCCAAGCCAAGCCTTTTCACAATCAAAGGCACCTACAACGTCTCCTCGCATGCCCCTTCTTCCTCGTCACTTTCTATAGCACTCCTCATTCTGCCAAGTCGTGATGCTTCCAACCGCACCACAACGAAAAGCTTCCTACCTCTAGTCTTCCATAAGCCACCTCCATATCACTCATGCTACTCCATTACATGCCCATCCCCTAGCTGCGTTAAGTGCGTGTTGCTTCGGCAACCCTCTGCGACTTCGTCGGCAACACTCACAACCGATTATGTCCTGCAACGAGCTTCCTCCATCCGCACCATCCGCAATAAACTTGCACTTCCAGCGCTTCTGAAGGTCTAGGCAAGTCCCTTGACTCGACAACTTCTACCGAAACGATGTCATCTTGCTAGCAACATTTCACACGCCCAGCACACTCTACCCAAGTATGCCACGCTTCGGATGATCCCTTCGTGGGCATCCATCTCCAAGGCTTCCGCATCCTCATCCTTGAGCAGACTCTGCCAAGTCTTCCTCCCTGCCGCAACACTTTTGTTAAGGTGTGTTTATCTGCAAGTATGCACGACACCTTCCTTGTCAAACTCGTCACTTTCGCATGCCTCCGTCAACTCTTCCTAGCATCAACGTGCCCAATCAACTTGTTGGAAGTCTACAATGCCTTGGGCAACCTCTTCCTCCTGCTCCTTTCATCGTTTGGCGCACTCGATTCATTCGAACCAACTCAGCAGCTACTCCTACAACTTCACAAGTCTTGGCATCTTTCTCATTCTACACCGCCATCGTGTGCTTACTGCATGCAAACGAACTGCCTTGGTGGTGCTCCTCCGTCTACGCAGTGCTTCTTTACACCAGCAGCTCAAGCCTTCCACGCAATTCCTGGCAACTTCGACACTCTTCAACGCGCTTCTGAATTACTCCCCACACTAACACTCTCCTTCCTCAGTTGTCGTCAACCGAGACGTTGTTGTACCTTCAGCGAGGCACTCCTTGTGAGCGCCCAACTGCCTTCAACAAAACCTTCGCAATCGCAATTATAACTGTCGTCATGACACAACCTCTTCGCATAGAGTGGTGAAGAGCTCCATCCTTGGCTCTGATCTGCGTCAACCCTTGTGTTGAAACAGCTCTGATACCATCTCTTCGTCAGAAGAAAGGTGAAGAAGAGCACACATTCGTCTGCTCTGATACCATTTGTCACGGGCCTAGGCTTTTCCTTCCATCTCAAGCGTCCCATACCGTTCGAAAGCATAGACACACATAGCACCGAAGTGATCTTGCTAGCTAGGCTAGGCCATCAACCGCAAGTATCACCCGAACTACGCCTAACCGAAGCCAGCCTGACCGAACCCAAGTCAGACACCATAGAGTTGTGTGGAATGTTAAGTGCTCATTTCACCGTAGACGATGCGGTCCGTTGCATCGCCACCCAACCATAAACCATGCAGTCTGTCACATGTTCACCCCCGAGCCAACACTTAGACGACCGACAACCCACCAACCTGTGCTACGGATGCTCAGCTAGTATCAATCCTTGAGGATGCCTTGAGGTGTTGTCCTTGCAAGCTAGCCAAGTCCAACCACATGCTCTAATATATTGATGTGTCCCTTTGGCATCCATCGACGCATATTGTCCCAACCGAGTGTCGCGCCGCACTTGCGTGATGTCCAACGCATCATCCTCCGTTGTGCCTACTATGTAGGCGCTCATCGGGATGCAAGTCACTTGACTCAACATCATCCCTTGGTCCTCCTAGCGATCCAACACGCTAGTACACCGTCTTGTCCGTCTCACCATGAGCCAGCCACCAAGGCTACCAAAGTCTTATGAACACGTCGTGCACCCTTGAGTAGTGCATCCCAGCGCATAGGCTCGCCGTGCGCTCTTGTAATCATCTTATTATTCATTTATTCAATTATATTTTATCCTATATGGATTTTTGTTATCTATCCTATCTATTCTGGATATTTAGTAAATGAACAGGATTGTTCATTTCAGTGCACACCACAATACCAGAAAACATACAAGTTCTAAGCAACCCTAAAGTCTGGCTGCCCTCAACAAACAAAATCAGGTTTCACTAATGAATTTTTTCCCATCGACCTCCAATATCAGGAGCATTGGGCTTTCCCGTGCTTGTAACCCCCAAGATCATATAGCAATCCCCCTCGGTCTTAGCTACTCCCCAAAGGATATCATTGATAGTGTATTGCTCCTTACATGATTCTCGACCAATCCAACAACAAGCTTACCTCTTAGTCTCCTCACTCACCCTTCGCCACCAGCTCTAGTGATCCTTGACATCTTTTCAATTTATTGCACTTCAATTTTACTAGCTATCTAATGCTCTCTCTTTTAGCTTTTCTTTAGCTAAACATGTTGAGGTTAGTCTCTAGCCAACCCTAAGATCTTAGATATTATTATTATTTTTCTGCTTTTAGAGCTGTTCTAGGAGATGCCTATTTTTGTGGTCTTTTGTTAGACATTAATAAAATTATCTTCTCTATAGCGCTCTGCATTTTTAGAATTGCATTTCCATTGAGTGTGTGAAGGGCAGAAAGGTGATCATCCAAAATGGAGCCGGGGAATTTCGTATCTGTGGAGAGATTTGAGGAGGTAACCAACAACCTGAAAAAATAGATGCATCCCAGGAATTGTGGCACAGGGCAGTTAAAAAGCAAGTCATGGAAAGTTAAAATGAACCTAAAAAAAGTGCCAAAAAACATCAAAACATGCAAGAACAAGCAATTGTCATGACAAAATCAATCCACGACATTGAAAAGATTTGGCAAAAGTATCGGCAAGTATTGAGCATACAGTCCAAAAGGGGAAGTGATCCTGGACTTCGACAGCCTCCAAGAAACTAATGCATCTTTAGATGATGACTTGCTGAAACCATAGTTACAGTCCAGCTAAGGCAGAACACAACTGCATCTATCAAGAATAGTAAAGTCCTCTGTTCACATGTTCAACAGCGGTGTTTAGCAAAGATAGTAGTGTTGAAATTTATTGTATCCTTCTGACAGATGTTTGTGTGAATTTGAGCTATGTGGAGGCAAGGGAAAGGATAAACCATAAAATGGTTGCTCAAATAGTAAAGTCAGATAGAAAGGCAGGAAGTTTTAGAAAGCATGACAATCTTTCTAAAAAAAATCTTTTGGTGGTAGTCTGGTGTTTACCGCTGTAACATTTAGCACTCTAAATAGAAAATTTGTTTTTGTTAAAAAAAATCATCTAAATTTCTATTAAAAGATTAAATTAAGAGATATCAGTGAAAAAGCTAGTTCCTGTGTTTATCAGCTTACTTTAATATAATTTTACCGCTGAAAAGGACCTACCAAATACATGCATATAAGCAACGTTGGAAATACTGCTTGAAGAATACTCTCTAAGTTCTAAACATTTTATCTCGTGATGTTAGAGAGTGGTAAGACTAAAACTGCAGGATCAAGGGAAGTCTAGGGCCTAGGCCAGGCAGGCACAAGCCACCAAGGAACAGGAAGTTTATCAATCCATGATAGGTTTGGCTGTACACCTAGAAGACAAACAGAAGAATAAGCTGATGCAATGGAGGAAATCTTGGAAGAAGTGGAACACAATGGCAGAAAACTAGAGCCGTGAGTTAGCACACCTATAAAGATGCAGGGAGAACCAGCAAACAAGGGAGCTGATCAAGACAATGGGAGAGAAGTTGGAAAAAAAAAATGGTGCTGTTTCTAGATGAATACTACGGAGTACAGCTAACCTGTCTGTCTTGGTAAATCTGTTACTTGTCCTTAGTTGTCTATAGTTGCAGTCTTCCTTTTTGCATTACTTGAAAGGAATGTAAGTTTTATATCAGTTGCAGTTGTGATGGCTCCGATGGTAGCCTGGCTTAAAGTGCCCATTGTTGTTGATCAACAATGGAGAAAAGCTGGATTGGTAAAGCAATCTCGATTAGCTTGAATGTTAGTTTTAAGTTAGAGAAGTATGTTGGGCATGGGCAGCCTGAAGTGACGGGGATGATGGAAATAGGAAGATTAATTCTGTATACCATCCCAGATTTTGTATATATGACATATGTATTCTCTATGCATTGTTAGGTCTGTAAATACAAATTTCTTTCCTTTTCCCCAGCCCAAAACAGCCCAATTTATATCATGATGTTAATATTAATGTTACCCATATGCAAAAAAGGTAATAGAAACAAACTAACTAATAGATGCCATAAACAGTGACAAAATACACAGAAGATAATTAATTGTTCGGACTCCAGAGACTCAGAAGATCAACCTCATCTGTGGTTTCTTTGACCCCTAAAATTCGAGTCCTGTGAAGCAATAAACATTCCTGTGCCCACGGGAATGTGGTATAGCAGCAAGCAGCCTAAAAATAGGAAGACTAATTCTGTATACCCTCTCTCAGATTTTGTATATATGTGATCTCTATGCATTGTTAGGGCCTGTTAATATAAATTTCCTTCTATTTTTCCAGCAAAAAGGTAAACATTTTACATCGTGATATTAATACTAACGTTTCACATTTGCAAAAATATAAGGTATAGAAAGAAAACTAAGTAAGAGATGCCATAAGCAGTGAAAAAAATACACAGAAGATATATTGATTCTTTCATAGAGTCGGAAGATCACCCTTTCATATATATGTGATCTCTATGCATTGTTGGGCCTGTTTATATTAACTTGTTTCTTTTACCCAGCCAATAAAAAAGACATTTTATATCATGATGTCAATATTAATGTTACACATGCAAAAAAAGTATAGAAACAAACTAAGATATGCCATAAACAGTGAAAAAATATACAGAGTATAATTGATTCTTACTCGGAAGATTACCCTCGTATGCGGTTTTTTGACCTCTGAAATTCAAATCCTGTGACACCATAAATATTCCTGTTGTGAAAGCTGGAGTAGGGTTTAGCAGTAAGCAGCTAGGTGATCGAGCCTGATCGAGCTTGAGACCTGGACTCAATTCCCTACAGCTACTTAGGTAGTGAAGAGCCCTCCAAACTTCTTCTTACCCAATCCCTGAACAGAGCTTCCCTGATTTCTTCGCCAGCTATCCTTGATTCTTGATCAGGTCTGTACAGAACAGGCACTGATCTATTACCGCTAGGATGACTATCACCCTGAATTTCCTGAGGATCAGGTTCCCCCCACAGCTGGCATATATTATGAAGCACACAGCAGGCCACTGCAAGCTGAGAAGCATGAATCAAGTGAACATTCATACATCTCAAGATCTTCCATCTGGTTTTCAGTATCCTAAACCCTTCTTCAATACAAGAGAACCCCTTTAAGAGCTGATCATCGAAGGCCTTTCTCAGGCCGTCCTCGGACCCGAAGGGCGTAATGCAGAAGGGCTCAATCGGATACCCGTCTCTGGCAACCATGAAGGGTTTCACGGGGACCCCGGCACCGCCCATGGAGATGACGGGCTCCTGCAGGGCGACCCCGTCACGGATTTTCTGATGGAGTGCCGTGGATTGCTTGCAGGAAACGTCCCAGAAAACCTTGTTGGTGTCACAGACCGCCTGGAGAAAGATGGAGTGGAATTTGTAGGCCGGGCGGCAGGACGAGGAGGTAGAGGGCGCGGCTGCGGAGTGGCGAGCGGGCTTGAAGTAGAGCTTAATGTGGGTGCCATCAATGGCGCCGCACATATTGGGCAGGTTAGTCATCTGCTGAAAGGCAGCGGCGATCCGCGAGAGTCGATCCCCTGTGGGTATCGCCACATACCGTGAGTAAAGCTTTGCCGCATCGGAGAGCGCGGCGGTAACAATTAGCGTGTATTTCCCCACCGTGGACGCGCCCACGTTGTATTTCTCCGCGACCTGGCGAGCGCTAAGGCCGTGCGCGAGCCGGAAGATTACCAGCGCCACCGCCCGATCCACCTCCAGCGGCGCTCGGACGAAGAAGGCGCAATCGGACTGGATGAAGGGGCGGAGCTCCTCCACCACATAGACGAAACAGGCATAGGACATGCTGTATTTGCGGCGGAACAGAGCGTCTCGCGCCGCCGCGTCCAGGTTGGGTGCCGCCCTGCTGAGTCGCCGCCACTCCGAGCCCCGCCGTGGCAGCTTCCACCACTCCCTCCCATCGTCTTCTTGCTCCTCCTGTTCCTCGCACAGCCAGGCTGCCGCCACCACGATGAGCTTGAGGAATGCAAGAGGCATTAGAGGCCATGTATCAGAATACACATTACTAGTACTAGTACTAGTGCTGTCTTCGCCTCCTATTGCACTGGATGCCCCCATTTCTCCTCTGCATAACTCCATTGCTAAAACTGTTTGCAAAGATGTAAAACACAGCAATCCTTCCACATTGGCACTGATGTTATCATCGGCGCCTCCCTCTTCCTGATCATCATCATCGTCATCATCTTCTTCTTCGATTTCCTTCCTTTTCTTGCTCATATTTTCATTTTCATCCATTGGGGATTATGCAAATCAGAAAGAGAGAAACAATCAGCCTTCAGGTTTCAAGCTTTCAAGTTTCAAGCCATGCCCACCTGCGATGCTGCAGTGGCTTCTCCACCCACTCCACTTGCAGTTGTTTATATGTCAACATAATAACTCAACCGACCATAGATGCAAGGACAGAGAAAAAGTTACAGGTGGTGTACCTGGAAAGAGTATGGGTTGGTCAGGGTCATTTTCCAATGCATCTATTGACCGGGTAGGGCCGTTGGAAGAGAAGTGCAGCGTGTTCATGGCATGGGGTTGATATTTTCAATAAATCTATTTAATATTCTTCCAACAAAAGTCAAAAGTATGTGCGTTTCATCAATTGTATTCCATGTTTTTAGGTTACATATAGCTACTTCAACAACAGATGCATATCTAAGTTGAGCAGATTAATGGCATCTAGTGTGACAGGCACACGTTGAGTTTAGGAACTAGCGGTGGGGTTTGATGGTTGCTTTTAAAAGAGTTTTGTTTCAATAGTTGGTGGAAGTGTGGTATATGCAAGTTGTATTTCAGAAAATTCTTATACGATTGTGATGGTAGTTGTATCTTGGTTCATGTCCAACATCTAGGCTGGCCTTAGCTGGTGAGTTTGGTATCCAGGCCGTGCAGTTGACCGCGGATTGGGCGGTTTAGAGAGGTTCTCACGGTCACTAAAAAAATCTTTGCTGAGCCATTTATGGGTCATAAGGTTTATTTTGAGGTCTAGATTATTCTCGAGCTGTAGAGAGGAAAGTATCATGTAAATTGAGATATTTTATGAATATATAATTGTTTATTTTGAATTTGGAACCACATCCATAAAATAAATCTTACAATATATGTCTTATCTTCTTGCAATCTAGGAAGAGCATGCTTCCTCGTCTACCCCAAGTATTTTTAGTTGGATTGTCTATCAGTACCCATTATCCATGTATTAGCTAGTAATTATTTTTTATATCTTTTTTTATAATAGTTTATTTCGAATTTGGAATGATGCCCTTAAAATCAATCTAGATAATACATATGAGAAGTAATGCCCTTAAAATCAATCTAGATAATACATATGAGAAGTATACTTACTCCTTCACCCCAAATTCTAAAATATAAACCCGGGTTGATATAATAATAAATAAACTAGCATTTGCACCAGGAGGTGTAAAGGAACGCCAAGAGGGTAAAAATATTGAATCTTTACCGCAACAAATTCTCTGCAATAGGCTTTTCGTGTTGGCACCATTCGTTTATAGACCTCAAAACCGAAGGAGAAACCCTTAGAGATCTCGCCAATGGGAATCATAAAAGAGCGACCTATATATAGATTTTCGAGGTCAGCTAGGACCATAGGGTTAAGATAAATGAATGGTCGAGATTAAAGCTCGCAGGATGCGGGATCTTATCGCAAGATCTAAATTTTATTTACTATCCCGAGATGACAAAAGTACCGAAGTTTTTGTTACGTGTTCCCGCAACAAAATCACAAAATAAATCACTTCCCGCAACCCGCAATTTGCGGAATGCAGGTTGCAAGATGTCTGAATCGCACACAGAAAATATCTATGTATCCCGCATCGCGGGTCCCGCAACCTACGCTGTGGATTGCAGGATTTTGAAGTTTATAATTTGTCAAGTTTTCATCCCGCGACCCGCAATTTGAGGGATGCGGGTTGTGGGGTGTCCGACTCACGCACACAAAATATCTCCACTTCCCGCATCCCGCAAAATAAGTACCGAAGTTTTTTGTTGTATGTTCCCGCAACAAAAATCACAAAATAAAAGCGGGATAGTTAATAAAATTTAGAGAGAGGCTGTCATTTATTTCCATTCTCTTTTTTCACCTCTGAGAGAGGTTGTCATTTATTTCCATTTTCTTTTTTCTTCCATGAGGAATGATCTTATTTCTTGCCTTTACTATACTTTTGAATTGTGTTGTTTAAATTATTGTTCTGATTTAGCATTTTAATCTTTATATTGTGTGTTACTTCATTTCTTGTTGAATTTCAATTCCTTTCATAATTGTTGCATCTTCCATAGACAAATAATGCCTGACAATTAAGTGATACACCGAGACACAAATTCGAGGCATTCTCCGTTTGCACAAAGCAACAGGCTTCTAAAAGTGTTTGAAACATAAAACCTATTGTTCAATTTATCAATTTATCAATTTAATATTATTTATCAATTTAATTTAATATTATATTATTAATTTATCATTTACCATTTACCGCCAGCTTTTCGCACGGTAGAGTTTCTGCAATCTGGAAAGGTAAATTGATTATCAATTTACCTTTTCGATTTCCGTAGCATATACTGAGAGACTCCTATACTGAACAGGTTAAGTTGTTCAAATGTTGGATAAGTTGCGGTTTTTTAACAGTTCAGGAATTGTATTTTAATATGACTTTTATAGAGAAAATATTTGAAACTGTCACATTGGATAACTGGTTCTTGAAGTTCAGAATTTGTGAATCAACTATCACATAAAAAGACATAAAAACTCAAAAATGAATGTTGGTTTATGCAACAAAAAAAAAAAAACTTGAACACAAAGCTACCACACCCTTATGTCCAAAATAGCAAATGAAAGTTCAAGAGCCATAAATGAAACAAAAAAAGCTTGAAATAATTATCATTCTTCTCTTAAGTACTAAAAAAACACGCTAATGAAACAAAGAGAGCTTGAAATAATTTCTTAAACGAATTAACTGAGAGTCACTAAGGTTTGCTTCAGAGAATTGCTTTAAAAAATGCTTTCATAGCTTGGCTTGTTATTTAAATCGGTTACATAAAATACATTATGGTTTTCTTTACCATTGCCTAATATTGACTACACAATATTAGTCTGAATCTCTTGTCGAGACTCCAAATGATCCTGAAATGTAATTGAATTATTAACAGTGTAAGATGACCCCAAGTTTAACCATAGACTATTAAGAATGCTCTTATAAGCAAGCACTCTTTTGGAATAGATTACCCATAAATTAACCACAACTCTTGAAATAAACAAACCTTAACCAACTATTATTATGATATGGCCATGGTTTGAAACCCCGGAAAGCCCAAAATCTTGTGAAATGTAAGAATTATAATGAATTTATATATCTGTTAGCATAAAATTACAAAAAGGTATAGCGTTGGATGCAGTAAGCACGATGGGCTCGACCACTCGTTTGTCTATTGAATCAGCCACGTATCCTTCCCTGGGTGTATGTTTCGTGCTCAAAGGTGTCGTTCTGCATGGTTTTCGAACTGGCAAAGGAGTTTATATGTTTTCTGTGCTCAGCCTTTTCCACAATTACCCTATGTCCTTGTAACATTGTTGTATGAGGGGACTTAGATAGGGGCATTCTTGTTCTCCTCACTTCCCATGGCGTGGGCTCTCCTACAAGCAATACAGTGGGGTGTGTCCTCAACCTCCTTGCCATCTCAGAGAAAATTAGCAAGTGGAAATTACAAACAAGGTGATGAAGACTTTGGACACCCGCCACCCTAGTACGAACATTCGCTCCGACTGGCTGCCACTGAACATGGCCCCCATGCACTGGGACTTTGGAAGCCGTGACCTCTTCGGGGGTTTCTGGGGAGACACTCTTGGAATAGGAAAACCCCGGTATCGCGTAGCTGGAGGTACGGCTATCCGGAAATATTCAAAGTGCATCACATCCAGGCCCTGATGGTTGGCAATCTCCTGGTGCAGACAACCATGATGATAAAGGAACGTAATTTCATGTTCGCCAACCATCAGCGCCCCCTGACAAACTAGCTTCTCAAACCACACAACCATTGATGTCTGCAAGAAAACTCAAGACCTTACGTAATTGAGCACTTCTGGCCTTTCTCTCAGTGTTCATTCATCCCCGTTCTTCAGTAGCTCCAGAGGGTGGCGCTATATAGGGTGAGGCAGACAAACCCGAAAATAACTTACCAGCATGGTTGCACAATTGACAACTGGTCATCATAACAATAGTACAAGTGACAAGTGGGCGAGAATCTTCATTCCTTGCGGAGAATCCAGTCAAGCCATCTCCTCTGATATTCAATTATTATACTGGCCATGGATAAGACCTTAGGTGTTCTCCCGCATTGCTGCCCAGGTGGGTGAAGGCATTTGGACCTGACCTTCCTTGCCCTTTCACCTATGCTGGAGGTGGGATAAGAGCGAATTCGGTTGGCCACATTTCTTTGCTTCGTGTAGAGGCCATATTTGTTGCTTCAAATATCTAAATTTCATGATGGATCCTCGGAGTTGGGATAGCAGGTGATGTTGGGGACATGGTCTTCACCTATGGGGTGTTGCGAATGGCGTCTGGGGACTCGATTACTGGTCAGAAAAAATAGATCGTATGTGGGAATGTCCTTTTTGTACCAAGTTCATCGGGAGATTTTGTCCACGCTGGCGTTTTGCACGTAGTCGGGCTATCCACCGATCTCAAAACTCAGAACAACGAATCCTCTAGCTCCACGTAGATTTCATTTATAATCCCTTACGACCCTTAACCGTTGAGCTTCTCCCGCTATATGCACCGTGGATCAGCTTCTTTTCAAGATCCAAGCCTTTTATGCGCGCAATTTCAATATCAAGACCCATGGCTAACACCTACACAATTTAATTCAGCTGAATCAACACAGACCCTCGATCTGCAACTTGCCTTCATCTAGATCGCCCGATCGTGGGTACGTTTGATATTTCGCCAAGCTCGTCCCATTCGATCCATCATGCAACTCTCATCCACAGAATACTTTCAATTCGTCGATCAAAGATTGAATGACATATATATACCATCAATCACCATGGCCCCTACCACTTTTCGCGATTCGAAAATCTGACTCCGTCCGTGCTATTTCGGATCACGGAATCGTCCACAACTGTAGATCTGCTCCTGCTCTTATCTATGTCGTCAGATGTTTTCGCCCTTTAATCCATTCCGTGATTTGGAAAAGTTTCTCCCCCCCGCACATGTTCACCGTGCGGGATGACTTAAAGCCGTTGATCTCGTCTTGCATTGATCTTGACCTTTCAACCTCGAACCCACTTAAGGGACTCCGCGGATTTTCAACACTAAATCTTTCCTTGCACCTCCAGCCCGTGGAATCTCGCTCTGTCGTTAATCTTCCTAGTCATGAATCTGGACCGTCGATCCACGACACTCATTATCTTATTTCCCCTGCTGCATGTTTTGACCATATAAGGATCTATCATCGTAGATCGGAATTTGCCCTCCATCTGACGACTCTTGATGACAGAACCTGCTAACCCGATAACTTGACAGGCGCTTCCACCATTCTTCATCGAATAGGGTCAATTTTGAATCCTTTAAGCCCATCATTCACAAATTTAAACATAGTGCTAACACACTAATTACATTAAGTTAAAACTGAATAATCCGAACAACGCTTTGAAATGGAATAGAATAAAATGGAATGGAACAATTACATTATTTTTATCTTATTTCACTTTGCGGAAATTGAAACTTTGATTTTTTGTTTCATCCACTTTCCATAAAAATATTTGAATAAACATTTTAATTAAGATTCCGGACAGAGTGGGACGTTTTCATCCATCCATACTCAGTATGGCTACTCATGTGCCAATATGTAATGGGAGGTCCTTCATAAGGGTTTTTTAATGAGTTTTTATTTTAATTATTTTTCGTTTCCATTGTGTCCATTATTTTGCGTTTCCATTGTTTTCATTGTTTCCAATATGATTTCTGGTTAAGCTGTTAATTTTTATTTATTTATATTTAAATTTAAATTATTTATAATTTCATTAACTCTCAACTCCAATTTAAGAGGTTTCCAAGTCATTGTCCCAGAATATTAATATTGTAATACAAATAAAGAATATGTCTTTCCAAATTTGTTATCGATATAATTATAATAAAAATGGATTAAATTTATAATTATAATAAAAATGGAATGAATTTTTTAAGATTATGGATTCAAGTCGTTTGATTCATGTGTACATATTCAAAGCTTTAAAGATTGAGCTTTTAAATTTGATTTAACTTATTTTCACTTGAAAAAAATACTATTAATTAAAATAAAAATCAATATATCTCAATGAGAAACATGTCTCCTTCCCGATTTTTGATTTTCGGTGCAAATTGCGGAAGTCGACTCCTCCACTTACGAAACAGGGTTCCCGCACTTTCAAGCTTTTCCGATTCAGGATGCGGAAGTCGGCTCCTCCACTTACGAAACAGGGTTCCTACACTTTTAAGCTTTTCCGGTTTTTGATTTCCAGTTCAGGATGCGGAAGTCGGTTTTCGGACTTTTCAAACTTGCAATTCTTCACTTTCTCGGGTTCCGCACTCAGCTAGTTAAAAATTTTATTATGTTTGTGAGTTGATCATCCCACATCCCGCATCTGCGGAATGCGAGTTACGAGAATAATTGAATAAACTATTAACGGTTTTGTGATCCCGCATCCCGCATGTGCGGTATGCGGGGTGCGAAACGATTAAATAAAGTTTGAAATCATAATAAGATCCTGCATCTTACAGGCTTAATCTCGATCGTTCATTTATCCTAATCCTACGGTCCTAACGGACTCGAGAAAATCTATATATATTTTAATCTTTTGCGATTTCTTTACCATTTTTACTGCTGTAGATTTCTATTATGCATAAATTTCCTTGCCTTTTTACTAGTCAACGTTGTCATTGTCCGGTCTGGTTACAGGTTAGTATTTTGGTCGTTTTCATAATTCAAATTGCTTACTATTGTTCTGGGTTAAATTAGTTTTAATTCTTGGCTTATGCATTTAACATAATAGACAACCACAAGATGTCTCGAATTTCCCGTTGCAAGAACCTCCAAAGGGATATGCTCACTAAGGACCCAAACTTTGGTATTTTTTCTGATACTAGTGGCAGAGTCAGTGAAACCTACCAAGTAGATTGGTCTAGGATATACTCCACTTTCAACAACGATGACCTTTCGGACATTCAGAATGACCAGTCCACCTACCAGAGAATCAGGGATCCTGGTATCCATTCCATTGTTGCTAGACCTGCCATTCTCCCTTACAATGATGCGGTTAAATGGATTATTGAACACGCCAACACAAAAGACCGCTCCTTCAATAGTAGCATAGGGATGCAACTTGCTAACTTCCATCCTGAGATTTTCACCAAAGCTTATCGTCTCAAGCCAGCCAGACAACTCCTTGACACTGATTTTGTCAAAGCGTCCAGGTCCAGATATAATTCCGATGAAATGTTGAAGTCCTGGATGAGCGATCCTGGGAGGTTTTCTCAGAGGAAGGATGACCTTTACCCCGTCAAGTGGTTTAGGGAACCCTACTCCCTACTAGCAGCTATGTTGTGCAGGCTTTGCGGTCTTCCCAATTGTTTTTTTTCAAAGCTGAATGGGCCCTAATTGCTCATCACGTTCTAACCACGGGAGAATCCTTTCCCTGGGCTTCCATTTTGTCCCTGGAACTTAGAACAATTATGCAGGAGTATCAAAAGGCCTCTACCAAGAAGAAACCTAATTTCTCCTTTTCATCCTTCATTATCGATGCATTTTGTACTGAGTTCCACTTTCCCAATTTGGGATGGAATTGGATGTTACCAGCCCCACCTATACACATTTACCATGCAAAATTATGGGATACCAACTATGTGCCCAGGTTCTACGAAATTTGTGAAAACTTCCTTAGCCGTATTTATTTTCTAACCTTCAAAAGAGAACCTCCAACCTTCTCGCCTGAAGCCAGGAACCTTATTGCTACCATGGGTGATTGGTACGTTGGAGAATAATTTGCATATATTAGAGTCTGGGGCAGCAATACCACCCATATGTTACCCAAAGTTGTACCTGACAGGTTGGTTATTGAGGAAATATCTTTCTAGACAATGACTGAAGGAGTTTACAAAAAACTTGTTGGACCTAAGAGAAGAGTTTGGCCTAAGTTTCCTCAGAACCTTGGACCACTGAGCATACCAACTTCTACATGGGCTATAGAACTTAGTAACCACATAGTTTCTCTAAAGCTGGGTTTTGTCAGTAAAAGACAACATGATCCCAAGCGATTTGTTGATTCTCATCTCAGGCAGAACCATTTCAAAGCAGGTTATACTCATGAAGAAGTACCAGATGATTCTATTTACCAAGGAGGCGATACTTTTTCTGAAGTTTTAGCTAGAGCCAAAAGCAAAGAGGAACAAAGCCAGATCTTATGCTACCATAAGGAAATCAGAGACAGGGTTCGGGCTTACAGAGCAATGGAATTGGATATTCTGGAGAAGATGAGAAAAGGTCGGGAAGAAAAGGAGGCTCAAGCAGCTAAATATCCTTCAGTGATAACTAGCTCAGCCATGGATAAAGGTAAAGGTCCTATGGAGGATGTCCTACAGTATGAACAACAGTTGACAAAGATGGCCTCTATGTTAGACACTGAAGAAGTTGGAACTACTCAGCTTGCTGATAGTGCTCAAGTAACTGCTACAGCTCTTCAAGCACACTTTGATCAGACCATGGTTGAGGAGAAACCATTCAAAAGATTGAAGATTCAGGTCTCTTTTATCCCAGCTTCCACCATAGACTTAACCAATTCTGATGCTGAAAAAGGAGGAACTTCTCTTGTGCCTATTATTGAAGAGGTTTATGATGGTAACAATTTACAAGAATTTATGAATTTATTTAGTGGGAGTAATATAAAATCATCCTCTGTTCCTGAGAGCACACAACCCACTCAAGGGTCTTATGCTTTTTCCTCAGCACTACTTCTTTCATCGATTCAACCCCTATCTGATTTGCCTGTTGGATCAAATTTTTCACTTCCATCGCCTCAGTTCTATCATGTTTCGACATGTGTACCTGCTTCTATTACACCTATCTATGTACAACCACCCACGCCGTCACCCACTGCACCTCAAATTTTTAAGATTCCACTGCACATCCCTTCCTTTAATTCATCATCACCCTCTATTTCTGAGAAAGTTTTACTATCGACCTCATCATCACTTCCAGCTGATACCATTCATGTTTCATCCCCTGAAACCTCTATTCCAATCACTAATTCAACTTTTGAAGCAGTTATAGTCCAAAGTGGTTCTTCTCCTTTACTCTCTGTTCACATCACTATACATATGCCTTATGTTACCATCACTCAGACTTCTCCCTTGGTCTCCACGAGGATTTACATTTCTTATACTGATGAGGTAAGATATGAGTTTAATGAAGACATTGTAATATCTCTTGGAGATTATCGTTGTGACAAGTCTAACAAAGCAGTGGTTAGAAGAGGTAAGAAGAGAAGCAAAGATCAAGGTGATGTAGATGCATCTCTCTCTAACCAGGTAGTGTGGACTCAATAGTCTGGTGACTCGCAGGTGGATGTTACAGGTACTGCTTTTGCCTTGGAAGCTTTCATAGGTGCAAACTTCCATGCTATTAATAATTTGAACAACGAGTTTGACAAGAAAAAAGAAGAAATAGATAGACTGAAAGAAGAGCTTGAGCAGGTTAAAAAGGAACATGAGGTTTATGTTGTTGGTTTAATGAAGATATCTGAAGATAAGCAGAATGAGCTAGAGGTGAAGAACGCCTCTCTTCGAGATGAGTTACTAGGTGAAAAGACTGCCAATGATGCCTTCGTAAAGAGAATAGCCTTGCTTGAGAAGCAATGTGAAGATGCAACTGCAAGTGCAGCTTCATCTTCGTTCTTTAACTTCTCACAGGAAGAATTTAAGGATTGGATCTGAAGACTAATCAAGAGCATTATGAATTAATTAGTGAGATGTTCAAAACTTTGGATAGTATTTTTGAGACTCGTCTTGCTTTTGATAAGATGTCTGCTACTATGGAAGATTAGGTAGAAAGAAGGGAGAAGGCTTCTAAAACATATGATGATGTTGTAGATTGGCAAAGATACATGAAAGATAAGCCCGAGAGCATCACTATTCTTAGCAGTTTCCAGTTGAAGAAGGTCATAATCATTTTGTGTGCTTGGAAATATCTGAATGAAACAATTGGTGAAGCTATCAAGAAGGCGCAAGCTATATGTGGGAGAAGGTGGTATGCTGCTGATAATTTAATGGACACTTTGTGTTTTCCTATAATGGGTCTCATTGAGAAAGCATGCCCGCCAAAACTTGTGATTGAACAACGCAAAAGTGAGACATAAGAGAAAATCCAAGGACTCAGTCATATCGACATTGATGATGTGGATCAGTTAATAAAACAACCACTTGCTATTGAAGGGAAGATCCATATCTACATTCGTATTTGGCATAAATTGGCAAAGAATGAACTAGAAGATCATAAATGTAATGTTCAACTTGGACTTGAATCCGCTGACTATTCCAACATAAGAGAACTGTTGGAGATTTGGAAAATATGGAGAGATTTTCTTGGATATTAGCTTTATTTGGTTTTCTTGATCCCATTTGAAGCGAATTGATTCTTTTGTAATAGTTATTTAAGGGGTAATCTTCAGATGTATTAGGTACTTTTGGAAGGGGAAAGATTTGGACAAGAGACCGAAGATACCTCTATGTACTTGAGGTTTATGTAATTTCTTACAGAACTTAATTTAAAAACAGTATTGATATCATTTCATATCTCTTGTTATTGATTTGATTAAATTTCTTTAACAGATCATGGTTTTTCCTATTTCAGATAGATCACTATCGCTGCTAGTGTCTTGCAATTAATAGTTGCATTTATGAATAACTTTGATTTCTCTCTGTTACTGATTCATGCATTGATGAAGCTTTAAAAGAATTTATTATGTTAATTGTCTTTATCTATTTCTGCAAATGATTCAACAGTGAAAGTTAGAAAGATAAACATGTTGATTTTTCAATCAGTGCGCATACATACAGATCAACTTTGAATGTTTCAGTCTTAATTTATTGACAGTTGATTTTTTATTAATTGATTGTAAGTTAAGTGATAAGTTAATAGTCTCATTTACATTTCTGTTAATTTCATGAAAGTACTTATATGTCTTACACATCAGGCTGATCTGTGAATCATTTCAACATCCTCTTTGAGTAGCTTAGATTTAGATTAGATTTTCTTTCATAATTAGATTTGAGTGTCTTTTCTTTGCATCGCCCATCTCGTTTTCCAATTTGGGAAACAAATTTGGAAGAGGATCAAACTCACAAGAGCCAACGGAGCCTAGTAATATCCGTGGGAGATCACCACACCAAACAGGCTGGGGATAGGACAGTTCTTGTGCATGACATTTCAATGTCTTACAGTCTGGGTTTTCACCATTTGTTGTAAGTCTTAGACACCTTTTCTGCCACATACACAACTGAGGCTTCAACAAGCTATAATTTAAAAAAATAAAATAAAAAACTAATATAAATAATTAGCATGAGAATTAAGAGATTTAACTAATATAATAATTAACATTAGAATTAAGTCAAAGATTTAATGGGTATGGATAAGGATTGAATTGTGTTTTAATTAAATTTAAAAGGATTAAATTTTGTTGAATAAAAGCTAAATCAATTATAATATAAAGTAATTAAATTGAAGTAAAAGTTAAAAAAAATGATATATGAAAGGAGTTTTAAAATAATAACTGATTAAATTTGGTTAATTATAAATTAAATAATATTATTAGAGGAACCTGGACAAATCCAGAAAACAACTCCAGTCGAACATTTAAAATCTTGAAGCATGGGTTTTCTAAAGATGAAAAGAGCAAACTAAAATTAGTAGTTTCGAAAAACTAAGTCGAGTAGCTGACCCAAAAACAGATCGAAGTTCCACATCCCACTTTCTGCAATGCAGAAAATGGAAAGCAGATGAAAACAAAAATTGCGAAAAAAAAATGAAAGTTCAGATTTTCGCATTCCGCAATGCGGAAAGCGGAAATCCGGAAATAAGATTAAAAAACATGAGACAAATACTTTTCCATGTTTCGCATTCCATGGAGGAACACAAAAATCGGAAGTTACAAGTTAGTAATAAAACTTTTTGTATTTTTGATTTCTGCATTCCGCAGTGTGGAACACGGATATCGAAATTTACACGGATTTGCGCATTCTGCATTCCGTGTTCTGCACTGTGGAAAGAGGAAGTCTAATTTGGTTGCTTTTGGCCATTTGGAGGATTTGGGTACATATGTAGATAAATTGTGGGCAGTTTTTTGTTCTTTCATTTCATATGGGCATCTTTGCTCATGTATTTTTTGTTTGGGTTCAAATCAGATCCCCCAAAACTATATTCATCGGTAACAAGAATGAGTGATCCCTCTGAATAATGATTTAAGATGAGCAAACCCTCAGAATTTGTATAGAACATTCAGGTTTGAATCCGGCAATAGACTGAATGCATGAATACCTATGGCCAAAGAAACTCGCTTATGACTTAAACCTTAGCTGTGAAAGGTGTCTATCAAGATGCTTAAGACCCAGATCCAAAAATATATATTTTTTCTTATTTTTTTTATTCAATTATTAGTTTTCCGCTTTCCGCGGTGTGGAATGCGGAAATAGGAAATACATAAAATTTTATTACTAACTTGTAAATTCCGATATCTGTGTTCCGCACTGCAGAATGCGAAAATTAGAAATACAAAAAGTTTTATTACCCTCAGAATTTGTACAGAACATTCAGGTTTGTTTTAAATTGAAGTAAAAGTTTTAAAAAATGATATATGAAAGGAGTTTAAAAATAATAACTGATTAAATTTGGTTAATTATAAATTAAATACTATTATTAAAGGAACCTAGACAAATCCAGAAAACAACTCCATCCAGACATTTAAAATCTTGAAGCATGGGTTTTCTAAAGATGAAAAGAGCAAACTAAAACTAGTAGTTCTGAAAAACTAAGTCGAGGAGCCAACCCAAAAATAGATCGAAGTTTCGCATCCCACTTTCCGCAATGTGAAAAACGGAAAGTGGATGAAAACAAAAAATTGTGAAAGCAGAAATCCAGAAATAATATAAAAAAATATGAGACAAATACTTTTTTGTGTTCTACATTCCACAGAGGAACACGGAAATCGGAAGTTACAAGTTAGTAATAAAACTTTATATAATTCCAATTTCCGCATTCCGTAGTGTGGAACACGGATATCAAAATTTACACGGATTTGCGCATTCTGCATTCTGTGTTCCACACTGTGGAAAGAGGAAGTCTAATTCGGTTGCTTTTGGCCATTTGGAGGATTTGGGTACAGATCTGGATAAATTATGGGCAGTTTTTTGTTCTTTCATTTCATATGGGCATCTTAGCTCATGTATTTTTTGTTTAGGTTCAAATAAGATCCCCCAAAACTATATTCATCGATAACAAGAATGAGTGATCCCTCTGAATAATGATTTAAGATAAGCAAACCCTCAGAATTTGTATAGAACATTTAGGTTTGAATCCAACAATAGACTCAATGTATGAATACCTATGGCCAAAGAAATTCACTTATGACTTAAAACTTGACTGTGAAAGGTGTCTATCAAGATGCTTAATACCCAGATCCAAAAATATATATATTTTTTTCTTATTTTCTTTTATTCAATTATTAGTTTTCTGCTTTCCATGGTGTGGAATGTGGAAATAGGAAATATATACAGTTTTATTACTAACTTGTAAATTCTGATATCCGTGTTCTGCACTGCGGAATGCGGAAATCAGAAATACAGAAAGTTTTATTACCCTCATAATTTGTATAGAACATTCAGGTTTGTTTTAAATTGAAGTAAAAGTTTTTAAAAATGATATATGAAAGGAGTTTTAAAATAACAACTGATTAAATTTGGTTAATTATAAATTAAATACTATTATTAGAGGAACCTGGACAAATCCAGAAAACAACTCCGTCCAGACATTTAAAATCTTGAAGCATGGGTTTTCTAAAGATGAAAAGAGCAAACTAAAATTAGTAGTTCTGAAAAACTAAGTTGAGGAGCCGACCCAAAAATAGATCGAAGTTTCACATCCCACTTTCAACAATGCGAAAAACGGAAAGCGGATGAAAACAAAAATTGCGAAAGCAGAAATCCAGAAATAAGATAAAAAATATGAGGCAAATACTTTTCTGTGTTCCACATTCCGTAGAGGAACACATAAATCGGAAGTTACAAGTTAGTAATAAAACTTTATATAATTCCAATTTCCGCATTCCATAGTGTGGAACATGGATATCGGAATGTACACGGATTTGCGCCTTCTGCATTCTGTGTTCTGCACTGCGGAAAGAGGAAGTCTAATTCAGTTGCTTTTGGCCATTTGGAGGATTTGGGTACAGATCTGGATAAATTGTGGGTAGTTTTTTGTTCTTTCATTTCATATGGGCATCCTTGCTCATGTATTTATTGTTTGGGTTCAAATCAGATCCCCCAAATGTATATTCATCAGTAACAAGAATGAGCGATCCCTCTAAATAATGATTTAGGATGAGCAAACCCTCAAAATTTGTATAGAACATTCAGGTTTGAATCCGACAGTAGATTGAATGTATGAATACCTATGGCCAAATAAACTAGCTTATGACTTAAACCTTGGCTGTGAAAGGCGTCTTTCAAGATGCTTAAGACTCAGATCCAAAATTATATATATTTTCTTGTTTTCTTTTATTCAATTATCAGTTTTCCCTTATGGGCGTTAAGATTGAGGTATGTTCAGTCTCCAAGTAGTGGATTTCATTTCGGGTAGAGCTTTTTGGAATTGCTGGTGGGTTTATCTGTTATCATATAAAATTTGGGCAACCAGGGCTTGTTAACAAGAAATCCTTAATGTGCGTGGGAATTGATATTGGGGCAAGGGATGAGGGGGATGGGATTAATTTTATTTCGTAATTCCTTATCCTTGGAGGGGTCCTTTCCAAACATTGTTCGCAAGGGAAATCAATACATCGATGATTCTCCCCTCCGCAGATCTTCTACAGCATTTGAAAGAAATTCATTAAAATCCATTTGAAAGAAATCCATTGATCTTCAGCACTGCAACCAATAATCATAGCGTGTGGAAAAATAGTGCTATTGTAACACTTTGCTACCTGAAATTCAACAAAGACATATTCCTAGAGCTGGTGCTAGTTTTTAGTAAAAACTAAATACACTTAATTTTTAATTCGTTAAAAATGGGCAGAGTATCATTGTCATTTGTGCTAAATAATTGTCTGTTTATATATGTAGGAGTGTCTTACACGAATAAGAATGGTAAAAAATATATTACTAATTCGCAATTGACTTCACACATGTGTACTAGTGAATACAATGATTTGTGTTTTCTTTTTCATATTGTTTTTAGAATTTTGAACTTACTTTGCATCATCAATGAGTGATTTGTGTTTTCCTTTTTATATTGTTTTTAGAATTTTCAAATTACTTTGCATTATCAATGACTTTATATGAGAGTTGCATCATTTATATGTATCTTCACAAAAGAAGGTACCCTGCAGGAAAGTCACTGAAGTCAATAGATTCAGCCCCCCATGATTTTGTTTTAAAGAAAGATGAAGGAAATCTAGAGAAAGTTGAATTGGAGGCTCCATATATCGACGCTAAAGATACAAAAAGGACATAGAGGCTCCCTTGTCGTTCAGAAAGGCAGCCAAACCAGATCCGGATGGATCGCTGCTTAACTCGACTGCATAAAACTTAGATAACATGTTCTCCCGAAATGGCATTTTCTGTAGAAAGTGCACAAAACGAGTGGTTTCCATGATACTGTCGAGATTGGGATTCCAAGCAGAGGAAAATACCGATAACTATCAAGCAGATGGATTGAGCAAGACACAGATGGAAGATTAAGCAAGGCCGAGCCTCAAATAAGAGGAAAAGGTGATAATTATCGCAAAAAAATCAAGATCGACAGTCAAATAAGCAATTTCTCAACGACATGAAGCCATAAACCAAACCCACACATAAACTGTATTGCCAAAAAATACATAACCGAATAACAATCAATACCAGGCTCAAAACACCGGCGCATCAGAACCAGAATTGTGAGCTTTGATGAAACCCATAAGCTATAACTGCATTGGTGGGTTCATTAATGATTGTGATGACATTAAGGCCAACAATGGTAGCAGAAGATTTGGTAGCCTTCCTCGGAGAATTATTAATGCTCGAAGGAAACTTGGTGAACACGTCTAGAAGAAGGAAGACCAAGTACACAATTGGGAGACACTCGTTCCACTGTCATTCAGCAATAGCCAAAAAAAATGTCCATCATGCCATTTGGTTAGCATGGAAATAATTTCATTTGAAATCTGACACAATAGGTGTCTAGTCTCCATTCCCTAATCGATCGCGACACCTGTCGATTTGTTAATGGCCAGGGAGACGAGGAATCTTGCGAGACTGGGTCTCCATAGGGAAAACACCTTTGGCGTAATTATATTAAAATGTAAGAATTAAAAACTAGAATAAAATTAAATTTAGATACGAAATTAGTTACTCTAAAATTAGTTAATTTTGACAAATAAGTAATTAAAACTAAAGGTATAAGTAATTAAAAGTAAAAGTGAGGCTTGATCTTAGTTTGTACATTTAATAATTTAAAAATTAAATAAGTATAATATTATAAATATAAAATAAATATTATTACCAGCATAGATCCATCTAAAAGAGAATCTACCAAGCACCTAAAAGGATCAAATATCTCAAGGTGTAAATTTTTTCTAGAGTGAAAGTGTTGAGGAAATGTGTAATCCAATGTTTATGGTTTTAGTTTATCTAATTTATATTGTTTTGTATATATGCAATTCTAAATAATTTAAATTTAATTTAAGTGGACATGTTATTTTTAATAATATTTTATTATTTTTTATAAAGAACATGTGTCAACTCTAGGATGAGTAGGGAAGGAGTTACACATCTCTCCTATACTGGGTTGTAAAATGCACCTTTTCGATGCAATAATTCAAAATAAATACAATTTTTAAAAATGAAATAAAAGCAATATGCTACAATGTCAATGATTAAACAAGTAATTAGAAATTGCAAATACATAAGTTGCAAAGTAAAGTTTTGGAGCAATTGTCATTTGCATTTGCATCTATTTGCAAACAACATAAAGTTCAAAACATGAACACAAAGAAACCATTTTTAATATTGCATTTGATTTCACTAAAAATACATTTATCATAGATAAATTGGTTACCCATAAAGTCATTTACGATAGGAAATGGTCAATATCATAATTATCAAGTTGAAAGTTTAAGTTATCTATAACACAAAAAGGATATGGATATGATGACAAATTTTTGCTACAAGAAAAACTTTTATGTAGATATAACATAAATGTAATAAAGACTACATTTATGTAGATATAACATAAAAGATTACATGCATATTCTAGATATTTTATAACTATAGATCTTTACAAGCTAGCAAATATCTTTAAATGGCATATGCATAATTGCATAAAATTATAAGTCTATAAAATATCTGAACATGCATACAATTTTTTTATTATCTATTATACAAATATTATATTGTATTGTAGATTATATTTTGCAAATAGCAACAAAAAAAGAAGCAATTGCCTAGTGTCATTTGTTTGGAGTAGGAAAAGTAAAAGCAAGGTCTATTTCAAAAGATACTAGTGATGAAGATGGCATGGAAGTATTTTTCTAATAGATTAATTGCATAGAATATTAATAGAAGTTTTTTTTTTTTTTTTTTTTTTTCATAAAAAAAGATCTTATATATATTATATAAAAAAGGTATCATCAAAAAGATATACAATGTGTCTACTGACAATACATATCCAAATAAAATATATACCGAACCAACTAGACAAAAGACATGTTACTGACCCAAGTCCCCTATTACCACATATCTACGTCATCACCCACATGGAGACCAAACATGGCATATTATGTAATAACTAACATAATACACCGAATGTAGAGACCTCCAAATGAAAGAATACTAATAGAAGTTAAAAAGGTCATGCTCAACTAAAACTATTTTGAACGTTTTTTTGAGCTTTACAAGAATTCGAAGTAAATTCATTAAAAGTAAAGCAAACAATCCAAACGAAGAATTGAAATAGTACACATGTGTCAACCAAGGTTTACAAGTATGCATTGTTGCTTAACACATGCATAAAGCTCTAATAATTATACTTTCATAGAATTTGAAGTTAAAGAGCAGTTCTTACATGAATTCTTGTATTTGCACTCATTTGCAATAAAATATGACAAGTTATAGACAACATTTTTTTAAGAGGAAAAGTGACTCATGGCATTTAAACTACATGCTTGCTTTCAATTTCGGAGGACAACTCAATTAGAGTAAATTGGTGCTAAATGGGTTGTTGCTAATGCACAGAAAGTTTCAATGCTACATAATTTGAAGGTCTCATTATTGATACAAGTGACCAATAATTGCATTGTTGATTGCAAAGATTACTAGCACATGGGCATATTTTTCATTTCACAAACTTACAAGCACACTTATTGTATGAAGCAGGAAAAGTTTCAAATGATATGTAAATGACTAGGACATACATAAAGTTTCAATGCGACATAAATTCATGGTCTCGTTACTGACATAAAAAATTTAGTAAATAACTGAGTCAATGACGCAAGTTCTATTTATTGTTACAATAATTGCATTGTCAGTTGCAAAAGGTTACAGGGTGCAAGTCGACATTCACTTATTCAAATATCCAAATATCCAAGAATCTTTATCATAGATCTGAGTATGTGACCCAATAATTCGATGTCCACAGAAAGCTTCATTAGATTGAATACAAGATGCTCTTGGGCAAAGCTATGTCCTTAAAAAATAGAAGCCATTGCTGACAATTGCATCCAGGCATTCAAAACCTCCACTATCTTGGCCCTTAAATAAGAGTTCTTTGACATAGACTGGACTTGCCATAAACATGATGATAAAATTCATGAAATCATTCAACACAACACCATCTAAAGCTTTTGGAACCCGAGAGGTAATGAGTAAAAGCTCCATTGCATCATCCACAAAGTGTTCTGGCATGGAGGCAAATTCCACTGGGCATTTTGCAGCTAGAGGCATACTAAATCCACCAACAATGTTAATTAGCAATGCCACCATTAGCTTGTAGAAACTCAAAGCTTCTTGAAGAAGTGGCATGTCTTGAGCCTCATAACAAAGTCTTTCTTGAGAAAACCTATCAATTTCTGTCTTCGCATTATTATTTCAAGCACCCCTCTTTTGTTATCATAGACAATGTCTCCTAGTTTCATCACTTGCTCTGACAGAGCTTTCAGCCTCATCCATGGTTCTGTCAACAAGGACATGCCTCTCATCTTATTTTGCCATCAATGAACATCACTAGGATGTGTCTGTCCACAATCATTAGTTCATCATCTCATATATTGACATCAATGCCAACAAAACCATCTGCCATATTGCCAACAATCTCCTGCTTTGGCATTGATGGCAACACCTAAATCTTCTCCCCCTTTGACAACAATGGCAAAGGGCTGAGTGACTCCTCCTAACTTTGTACTTCTTCAATGTCTGAGTCTTCTATTTGTTTTGATGACAGCTTCAAACATTCTTCTCTTCTTACCAAAGATATATATATATATATATATATATCAATTCCAATTTATGATATTAACTCCCCCTGACTATGTACTTTCACTAAAACACTTGAAGTGTCTTTTATCATCTTAACTCAGCGTTGACTTGTTTACTGTTTGAGAGAAGGTCAAAGCACTCCTTAGTTTTTTTTTTGGGGGGATTTTAGTAGCATACAAACTTGAAGCTAAGAAGAAATTCTCTTGCTGCTTTCTTTGCTTAGTTGCTTCACCTCTTCTTAGTGACAGCTCCCTCTACCATCAAGATTATTCAGGCTGCTTCATGTAACTCAAAATACTTGAGCCTTTCCAAACTACCTCAACCTTCTTATATCTCAAGAGATTATATCACCACACTTATGATGATCTATTATACAACCTTTATAAGTCATACATATTTACTAATGGTGGGGCAAACACATTCAACAACAAAGTTATCCAATTTGGTGGTAACATGTATGATCATTCCTGTTTTTAGATCTGCACCTTTTTGTAACCTGTCTTTAAGAGTAAGATCAATGCTTTGTTGTCTTTCTTCATTTTGAGACATCTCAACATTATTTTTCAATGCTTTTAAGTAGCCATGCTGCTATAGGTAATTAGATAGACTTCAAATTTCAAAACTTCTCATACAAACAACGTGGCTTATAATTAATTGTAGCAATAACTTTTAATTATCTCAAGATGTATGTTCCAGAAATGTTATAGTTAAGGAGTGGTTAATCTTTTTTTAGTATTTTCAAACTGGTTCTCTTCTTTGTCCACAATTCACTGAGTTTTGAACAAAGCTTCTTCAAAATAATCTGCCCTTTACTTGATTTATGAGAAGATATCCTTCAGGAAAATCTTCACTGACTAGCAAAATCTTTGCCTGTAACATAACTTTAGATTCCTTACATGCATCGAGTCATGATACCAAATCTGCATCCAAGTATAACTTCATCCTTTCCTAAAACTCTGCTTCAAATCTGCTCTACTAGTTTGATCTTCATCCTTCTTTGTAATTTCAAGGGTGACATCATAACTATTACCAACATTGTCATTGATGACCACAATCTTTTCAAGCACTCTCCCCCTGAGTACATGATCCTCTTGTTACCACCTGAGTTGTACTTAGTGGTTTTTTATCAAGTGAGCCTGGTGATACTATAGTCATGGATTTCTTAGAAGATAATATTATCACAAGATTCGGTGTGCCAGCGAGAATCATCACAGATAATGGCTCGTGCTTTGTTTTCTCTGAGATGCCATCCTTCTGTTTCAAGTACGACATTGTCCTATCCCATTCATCCAATTATTATCCCCAAGGAAATGGTCTAGCTGAGTCAAGTAACAAGAACTTAATGACCATAATCAAGAAAATTGTGGGTGACAATAAGAAGGCTTGGGATAGCAAGATCAAATTTGCATTATGGGCTGATAGAATTACAAAGAAAAGTTCAACTGGGAGGAGCACTTTTGAACTAGTCTATGGCCTAGGTGTCACCTTACTGGTCCATTTAAAGCTTCCAGTGTATCAGCTTCTCTAGAGCTTCAGCTCAGATCAGGAGGCCATTCAGAATAGAATAAACCAGTTGATCGAGTTAGATGAGAGTAGAAGAAATTCCCTTGACCAAAGTATCAGAAACTCAGACAAGGTCAAGAGAACTTTTGATAGATCTACCTAGCTAGGATCCTTTCAAGTAGGTGACATAGTCTTGTGTTGGGACAAACGACGGGAGAAACCTGGGAAACACGGAAAGTTTGACAGCTTATGGTTGGGGCCATACATCATTGATGAAGTAGCAGGAACAAATTCTTTCTATCTAAATGATCTAGAAGGAGAAAGGTTGAGCCTGCCAGTGAATGGTTTCCTCCTCAAGATGTTCTTCACCAAGACAGTTTGATGTCTTTATTGGCATCAGTGGTTCCAGGGCCAATTTCTAAACCTTGCCCTGCATGTACTTTTAAATTTTATGTATCATATTGTTGTATTATAGATATTCATGTATTAGAGGTTATTTGTACCATGTTTCTAATCTTGAAAATTTTCTTTTGTAGATTAGTTTTGTAAAATATTCCCTTTTTGCACATCATAGACTAATTATGTACATTAGTTTGCTTTTATAGTTGATTTTTTATATATACATGTTACTAACAAACTCTAATTGCTATGCAGGACCCAGAGATTCCAAAGTTCTCACATCCTCTCCTTTGAACAAAAGATCAGTCAGAGAATGTGTCCCTAGATGGAGCCAAAATGTTACCACCTAAGTTGTAATTAGTGGTTTTTTATCAAGTGAGCTTGGTGAACCGGACAAGGATAACTTGTTCGGACTTCAAAAGACCTTCTGTCTTGCTTATGGGAAGCTTTGTTGTACTATATCACATGTTCATACCCCATGGGGGAATTGTAATAAATGTTCTAGCATGATAGTGTTTGTAAAAGACTCGGTCTCTTAGACTTTATTTGTTAATCCGATCAGGTCAGGGTGTTTTTTCCCTTGGTTATTATTGGTTGTTGAATAAACGGCTAATAATTTCTGAGTTTTTCACTCCATACCTCCAAAGTTGGTGTGTTCGGCTTGGCATTTAGGCCTATTGAGGTTATTAGAGTCTATGTGTCAATGTATAAACATGCTAGGCATCATGGTTGAGTCATATGAACATGTCTAAGTCCCCCTAGGTTTTTTCAACTTTTTTAAATTTTTAATTTTTTCAGTGTTTTTTATTAAAATTTATTTTTTCCAAAACTTAGGCTATTTTTTAATAGTTGAATTGGAAAAATTGGTTTTGTAATAAAAGTGGGCCAAATAATCAGTCCTAGTCATGTAGGTGCTCATTTTCAAGCTAAGAGCACCATGTAAACCGATGGACCCACTTTTTTCAAGTTTTGAGTGATTTTCCATCACTTAGGTCAGAAAACCCCAAAAATCAATTATTGATTATTTTAATTAATAAATTCATGAATAATGGAGCAAATCCAAAATCCTAGATCAGTGGATTCTCAGTCAATTTGATTGAAATCAGTCAGATCTGAACCAGATTGACTGGATCTGACAAATCCTTGACTGAAGGAGGTGATCTGGATAGATCCAAAGTTGATCTTCAGCATCCTTTATGGGGAATTGCGCCCTCTCTCTCTCCTCCACACGTGTGGGCTCTCCTGGAAGCTCTGTTGATTGATGTGTCAGTCTGTGGGTTGATGTGTCAGCTCAATCAGCCCCCCAATTGACAAGTAGGCTCAGTTCGGCTTCATATCAGCATTGATTGACTCTCCCTCAACTGCAGTGGTCTGTCTCCTTGGGATTTGCGCCCCCCCTGGGTTGGATCTCCTGTTTTTTGCATAAATAAATCTCAGGCTGCCTCTTCCAAGCTAGTTAGAGTTGGATTGAGGAGTTGTTGCCATTGTAATACTGCTATATTTTTATCATGAATAAATAAGCTTTGGAGGCTATACTGTGTAGTGCATGTGTTTGTGTGGATTCCTAGCATCATGCTGCTAATGTGGTAACTGCAATTTCTTTCCAATTTCTGTGCTGCTTTTGTTTTCTAGCTTCAAGGATTCGGTTGAATCAAGTAAGGGTGTAAACTAGGAAAGTTAGATTACTTGCTCTTGTTTATGCATATTATGTATGCTCAAGAATTTCAGTTAGATGCATAAATAAGATTATTTTTGCATGATTTTTTATTTTTGTTGCTTTATACATCTATATCCAGATCTCACGAGGTGTTGTGCAGGCTTGTGTTTTTTAGTTGCAGGTTCTCGATTGGACGAAGGTGTGGATCAATATTGATTCCATTACTTATCCAATAATATCAAGACTCTGTCCCTCAGTTCTCCACAAAAGGGCCTCCTTTCAGCTTGTTCCAATCAAGCAATGAGCCGACCTTCTCTCCTCCTCTTCTCTTTTATTTAAAAAATCAATTTTCTTACCTGGTTACTGTGTTCGAAAGCTTTGTTATCATTTGGATCTGTTAGATCAAAGTAAAATTTACATAGATTTGCTATTTCAAATCCATAGTCTAAATATCAATTCTGAAAAGTATCATTAAGTATTCTAGATCTAGCATAAGGAAATCGTCCGTTTTGCATGGCAAGTTAAAGAAAATCGGTAGGTTTCATGCTCTAGATTTCCTTTTATATTTTAAAAAGATTAAATCCAGCAATCAGTGCATATTTCATTGGCTGCACAAACAACAAGCCAAGATCCAAAGGAAAGCTTGCTTTCCTTGGTTCCTTTTTCACATGTTTAGCTAGTTTTAACTTAATCTTTTTTGAGTTAAGGTAGGCTAATCCAAAGGTACTCTTAAAGTGATTTTGGGCATATGTTATTATAACATGCTTGCTGGTTTTTAGCAGGTGTAACAGAAAAGAAAAGAATCTGCTGTTCGAAATTGGCCTCGGGAGTGTTCAAATCCCCCCAGGGGTCTCCCCTTTCACTAAAATTTAAAATTTTTGGAGAGATGTAAGATCTTGGTTTCATCCCGTACAAGGACCAAGAGGTTTCTGATATTTCATTTTTCTGATATTGTAACCAATAATAATAAAAGAAAATCTTTTTTGAGTAGGCTCTTTCGAGCCCGCTCCCCATCCCCCTAGGGGGGATCTGCGTCCGTTTCACTTTTTTCCCTTTTTTCTGCTTTAGTTTAGTACTGACATATAGGATTGTATACTTTGATATAATTTTGCATTATTCCATATTTTAATTTCAAAATTAATCATACTACTTACCCACGACTTCCCGATTGACCCGCAAGGGGAAAGAGATACGTGGTAGGATTAATTAGAAAACCAGCGTTGTGTATCTTTGATTCCTTTTTCATCAATTGTTTCATTAGCCATAATAAAATTAACCCCTCCTTGATTCCCCGATTGAGATCCACTTGAATCGAAAGAGGTTCCTAGAGGGCTTTCTTTTTAACAAGAACACCTATCTTAAAATTTACTAAAAATAATGAAGACTCCAGTGTGTATGCTATGTACTTGGATGCGGTTCGTCTGATCAGTCAAGATGCATCAAAATCACTTGAGTGACTAGAATAATTAGGATTCACTCTCCCCAAATTGACAAACCAACAGGCGAAAATCCAACGCCTTGATCAAACCATTACAGTGGCAAAATACCCAAAGGAAGCGGGAACTCCTGAAAAGTGACCTCGGGGCGTCGAACTCTGTTACACCTTTGGGTGCATTATGAACAATAGCTTCAGAGACTCCATTCAGCCCACATATTCCTTGTGGGTAGTTGTCACGGTTTAGTTTTGGACATACTTCAAGTACCCCTAGGTATATCTGGAGTCCCCTCGCCTAAGTTAAATTACTCATCTTATTACATTAATTTAAAATTAACCAAGATACAATTGCACAACATTCATTCCAGCACTTGCAAGCACTCTTAATTGTTTTTCGACTCCATTTTCAAGGCATTGGTCAACTGTTTATTTCTTTCAATCTATATGTGATAGGGTGTCATTTTCGTGCTTACTTGTGATTATCTCATCATGTTATTTGTTGTTTACAATTGTTAAAATTGAAACTCCTAAAAAACTTACTCTTTAATACCATCATCATACTAAATAATTTTGCCTTAGTAACTTAATAGGGTCTAACACCCTTGGCTTCATTTGGAGTTGAGCCTAAACGGAGGAGTCAAGAACAAAGTGACAGCCTTGACTTGAGACTTGCCCCCAAGGACACACAGAGTGGCTTGAAGATTTCTGCCACGTAACCCAGGTGTGTGAAAGGCAACAACACCTCTCTAATGCTTTATTTTAGGGTTCTCTTTTAGGTCATGAGAATTTTTAGAAAATACTTTTAGCTTCATCTTCACCACCATTACTAATATCTTCATCTTGCTTTTCATTATGGATGTCATTCATATTTGCAACACTACCACGCTCTTCATCATCTTGGGAACTTTCTTTGATGCTTGAAATCTTTATTTCTTCTACTTTCTTGGAGTCTTCCTTTCTTCTCCAAATCTTCCCATGAGGTACCCTGCTTATTGGTTTTTAAATTTCTTTGTTTCTTGGTTTTCATCTTCCATACCTTTTTTTGAGTTTCCTTGGAAGATCTACATGAATTATTCTTGCAATGTTTTGCAAAGTGTCCAATATTGTGACATGTGAAACATATAATAGATCTTTTGTTATTTGAGATGTAAGTGTCTTCTTTCTTTTTTAGACCTTGATCTTTCTCTTTGTTTCTACAATCATCAGCCTTGTGACCAAACTTGTGACAGTAATGACAGTATCCATAGAATTTTCCTTTATGCTTGAGGAGTCTTTGATCTGCCATCTTCTTATGTTCTTGACCTTCTATTGAAGCATTCTTTCTTAGCTTACATTCTCTGGCCATATCATTCCAAACTTATGACATGTGTAGCATTGACCAGAAAAGATTTGCTGGACTCTGCTTATCATTGGTATTTTAAGTATCATATCAGTTCTGTCTTTAATCTGAGAGGATGGAGCATATTTTTGACTTCCCTTTTTCATAAATGGACTTTTTAGTGTATTAGCACAACCTCTTCTATTTCTTCCTTGGTTTGTGAAGGAGAAACATTCTGACTTCCTTTCATTGTCATACCCTAAACCAGATTTATTCCTTGATGATCTTTGGCTACTTAAGATGTCATCCAAAGTTTTTGAGATGTTCTCAAATTTTGTTTTAATGGTTTCTTCATCAAGCTTCTTCCTAAGTAAAGTAACTTCTTCTTCAAATCTTTTAGATTTTTGTATTTCTTCCTTGAGCCTCTGATTGATGGTCTACTGGTATTTTAGATCTTTTTCTTCTTCCTTGAAGTTAGCAACTTCCTGTCTTAAGCTCTCAGTCTCTTTCATGCTAGCCATCACTTGTTGTCTTGACTTGTGCAACTCTTCCTGGAGGGTCTTGATTTCCTCCCTTTTTTATTTATGCTTTTCCTTATATTTTGACAATTTTTCTTTCAAGGAATTGTTCTTCCTCGTACTCTTTCTCAACTCTTCAATGGCACTCACGATTTCTGCTTCTAAGTTCACTTCTTCTTCCATATCTGAATTATCTTCTGAAACTTGAGTTACTGTGCTTATGAATTGATTTTCAACTTCACTTGTGTCTTCACTACCATCCTCGATAATAGCAAGGCTTACTAGACCAATTTCTTTAATTGAATAAAGCTTCTCCAATTTGACCCAGAGTTCTTTGGCTGAGACACATGGTCCAATCTTCCTTTTGATAGATTGAGATAATCCATCTAATATGGCCTCTATAGCATTTGCATTATTTTTCTTGGCTTTCTTTTGAGTTGGAGTCCTTACTCTGTTTGGTGGGGTGTAATAGAGATCACTGCATTCCATACATCATATCCCAATGCTTTCAGATAACTTTCCATTCTTGTACTCCAAAGTACGTAATCTTCTTTTCCAAGTATTGGAGATCCATTTTTTGTGTGACCCTCTCCTTGTTGATCCATCATTGGTTTTAATAGAATTTTCCTTCCAATGGTTAGACTGTTAGTGAAGGATCCGGCTCTGATACCAATTGTAGGAATATGGTCAATACTGAGAGGGGGGTAGGGGGGGCGTGAATTAGTATTGTTAAACTTTTTACCATTTAAACCACTTATTTAAACTTTAATAAAAAATACACAGAACACATATTTTATCATGGAACCCCAATTGGGTAAACCACCAACTCTTTCTATACTGCAAAATTGTATTTACAATAGTTATTTGCAAGCAACCACTTGCTGGAGACACAAATCCCCAAGTTTTCTCAGCCACAACTGAAGGATGCACCCACACCATGGTTTCTACTTGCACCCACAGACAAGGATATATTTATACCCTTATTTTCCAGTCATTGCTGAAAGGAGGCTAAAGCCACCTAGCAGGCAAGTAGCCTGCCCTATCACCACCTTGCCACCCTAGGTTTTATTAGTTGTAACTGATGGGATGTCTTATTCCCTCGTTTCTTCAAGTTTTGTCTTCTTACTCTCTTTACTTGGTCTTTTGTTTTACAAGGATTTTCACCTTTCATACTCTGTCCTTCATTCTGCACTCTTATTCTGTTTGACTATGCAATTGTCTTGGTCCCTTCTGCTAGTCTTCAATGTTGTCTCAACCTACTCTCCATTTTGGAGACCTCGTACCCTTCTCGGTTCTATGTACTTTAGATTTTCATACTGAATTACACAGAAAACTCACTTCTTATGCTTTGATCTTCTGATTATATATGTCTTCAAACAACTCTTCAAATCATGCTCACGACCTATCAGCATTGTGACTCTTCAGATCTCTATTCAAACAATCATGACTTTTCAGCCTCAAACGTAATCCTTTAAACATGCCTCTTCAATTTAGACAGACACATCTCATAAACATGCCCTTTGACATTCTGTCTTAGTTACAGAGTTTTAAATTAATTTGTTAATTTAAACCTTCTGGATCTTCTTCATCTTCTTCATCTACAACCAGCATGTTTCCTATCTCAAGGATGCGGCCTTTCTTCATCTAGGCATGTGATCTTCACCTGCGAGCTTCCTAGAAGCTTTACATCTGCGGGCTTTATCTTCCATGGCCAAAACTTCAGGCCTGCGAGCTTCTTCCATATTCAGCTGTGAGCTTTATTCTCTTTAGAAAACATGAGCTTCACCTTATTTATGCCTATGGGCTCCATTTAACTTTGCTGGTTCTCCTATAACACGGGCATCATTTTTTCTGGGCAGTCTTAAGCCCTCATAACAAAAACCCTTAATTTCATGTGGGTTTCATATAGCTTCTAAGGGATTTCTTAAGCCCTAGTGGGCTTAACCTCTCCTCCTGCGGGCATTTTCATACTTTTACAACCTTAACCACAACTTCCTGTGGGCATATTAAGCCCTTGTGGACTTATGTCTTAAACCCTTGCGGACTTATGTCTTAAACTCTTGCGGGCATCTCCAAGTCCACGGCCCCAGCTGACAATATCACTACAATTGTCTTCACCGTTGATCTCACTCACAATTGAACGGCTACTGAGTCTCCATCTTCAACAATGTTTTCTACTAAAAAATTTTCAACACCTATGGACATTTATACAAGGCTGACTGCACACGTTTTTCTGGTTTTGGATGCGGCATTTCTCCCACTATTTTATAACTGTGGAGGATGGCCATTAGATGCTCTAATTCACAAAGAACCTTGCAGCCAATAGTAACATCTAAAAATGCTTCCAGAAATTATAATCTTATTTAAATTGGCAGTCGTCCTATTTGCACACAATATTTTTGTCAACAAGATCAACCGGGCAGTGAAGGAGAAAAATAATGTGGGTTTCTCTGCTGTGCGTCTTCCATATGCTTGCAAAAACGTACAGTTGAAATTTCTCTTTTAATAACACAATAGATTCCACTTCTCTTGTATAATATGAAGGCTCCATCTTTCCAATGTCATAGAATACCCTTTGTAAATTTGAATGACAATCTACATCATCTACATCTTCTGCCATATTGTCAAACTTCCACTCTCTCCATAATGCATTGGACAAGTAGATATTTCAGCTTCCAGTGTTTTCAGTTCAGGTATCTTATACAAAATCTCATCCAAGAGAAAGATATTATCGTTGATGAGAAAATTCAAGAAGTTCAAATACACTCCCTTTTGGTGTGTTTGTGCAACCTTTATCCATGCATTTTGAAGACTAGGTACCTGCCACAAGTACTCCAATAGTTGTGTAATATTATGGCATATGTTTGAACTTATCAAAGATCTGAGTATGTGACCCAATAATTCGATGTCCACATAAAGCTTCATCAGGTTGAATACAAGATGCTCTTGGGCAAAGCGATGTCCTTCAAAAAGAGAAGCCATTGCTGATAATTGCATCCAGACATTCAAAACCTCCACTATCTTGGCCCTTAAATAAGAGTTCTTTGACATAGACTGGACTTGCCATAAATTACATGATATTAAAATTCATGAAATCATTCAATACAACACCATCTAAAGCTTTTGGAACCCGATAGGTAATGAGTAAAAGCTCCATTACATCATCCACAAAGTGTTCTGGCATGGAGGCAAATTCCACTGGGCATTTTGCAGGTAGAGGCATTCTAAATCCACCAACAATGTTAATTAGCAATGTCAACATTAGCCTGTAGAAACTCAAAGTTTCTTGAAGAAGTGGCATGTCTTGATCCTCATAGCAAAGTCTTTCTTGAGAAAACCTATCAATTTCTGTCTTTGCATTATTATTTCCAGCACCCCTCTTTTGTTATCATAGACAATGTCTCCTAGTTTCATCACTTGCTTTGACAGAGCTTTCAGCCTCATCCATGGTTCTGTCAACAAGGACATGCCTCTCATCTTATTTTTCCATCAATGAACATCACTAGGATGTGTTTGTCCACAATCATTAGTTCATCATCTCATATATTGACATCAATGCCAACAAAACCATCTGCCATATTGCCAACACAAACAACATCATTTTTTATTTGTAGAAGTTTTATGGGTCTTTATGCTCATTATATCGAACATAGTGTATGATTTCACTTTGATTTCTTTTTCTAAGGCATGAGTTGGAGCATGTGTAATAGGAGGCATACTCAGACAAAGTAATATGTTCGAGCTCAAAAGTCTTGCAATGTACTTTTCAATAAGCAATCCCATAGAATATTTTTTGAATAATCTTGCTCTTAATTCAAAAGATTTGGGTTTTTTAAGACATAGATTCTTTTGTCAGTTGGTCATGTATTAATGAATATAGTTTTCCTAGAGTTTGTGTACAAAGGAAATGAAAGCACAATATAAATAGTTGAATGGACATTTGCTACATGTTCAAGAGTGTATTTCCAAGTTTGCGAATTGTTTTAACATTGCCATCTTTGTTAAAAAAGCATTGTTCTTCTATATTTTTCAAAGCAGTTGTCAGCGTGCGATTGTTTTTTGTAATACAAGAGCTACATTTTGTTGCTGAAGCATAGGAAACAAGGATGAATTGTGCATTTGTGTTTGCATTCCATAAGGATGGTTTTTTTTATAGAATGCACTGATCCACACATCAGGTGGGTCTCTTTTTAAAAGCAAAGCAATACGTTGCAACACCTAACAAAGAAGAACAAGGTATTCATCCCTTGTTATGTTGAGTTCTAAAAGAAGCATATCAAAGGACATAGATTTTGGGAAAGTATTCCATTTTAGAACTAAGAATAGTTTCTTTGCTTTTCCAATTGTCTTGTTGTTAGCATTCCCCAGAGGTTGCAAAATGGCAATTTCATAAATTGGAGGAAAAGGAAAATTAAATCTACATCTAAAATGTCGATATTTTTCACAGGTCTTTGTGTGATGAGGTGTTTGGATCTTGTCCAATTATTCATAAACAAATGAAGAGTTGGAAGAGAGGTATCCATCGACAAATTTTGTCATAGTTTTATCAAAGTATTGGTCATACATATGGGGCGTTTTTTGTCCATATCAAAGCATGATCATGTTCATTTCCTCTACTTTGAAATTCAATGATGAAGAAGTAGTCTACCACATCTCGAAGCAATTCATTTTTTTTCAAAATTAAAGAGGGCATTGCTGACATTCTATGTTTGTAGTAACGACTGCAAATTACTGGATTTTCTCTTATAAATGTTTTTATTATGTTAGCAATGTCTTGTTTGCCAATTTTGAAAGAAATCATCTCCAGCCTTTTGCAATGCATTGCAAAGAGGAAACCAAATATGTTCATCACTTGTGAAAGTCACAAAAAAGTAAGGGGTTAAGTTACCAAATCATTGTAAAGGCATCTTTTCTTAGATCTTCAAAGTAATAAGGAGATGTATGTATGCTTTTTAGACATTGATAAGCAACTGGTGATTTTAATATTTTTTGAAGATTTGGTTTATAGTTTACTTCCTTTGCAACTAGAGGTTTTACTTTTAGCTCTCCTTTTTTGTATCGCAGTCCATGCAGAACTTTGGATCCGATAAATAAGAACATGTACGGTTTTGAAACAGGTATTTGTAGTGAAAATTTTAAGAACCCCCCCTAAATTTATATATATAATAAATGGGTGAATCCCCATGATACATGAGAAAGTGCGAAGGCTATTTTATCAATAATATAATATGTATATATAATTTTTTGGCGAATATTTCATGGAATTATAAAACCTTGTAAAATATGGGCGAATCTTTCATGGAATTATAAAATCTTGTAAAATATTGGCGAATCTTTTACAAAATTATAAAATCTTGTGAAATAAGACGAATCTTTGACAAATTAGAAAACCTTGTATAATATTTAGCGAATCTTTCACATAATTAAAAATCTTGTAAATTTTGGCTAATTTTTCATTGAAAGAAATAAACTTAAGTCTTGACAAAATTTGACTTAATAAAATTACCTAGATGCTGTTGTATTTACTTTAGAATTGTCACGTACTCTTGCACTAGAACACCTTGTAAAGAAAATCAAAATTTCAATCTAAATTGTTGACTTTATTCATCACAACTACTTGTATACTACTAAGTTCAAACCTCCTCAGAGATAAAATGGAGAGATGATTTCATAAATATTTGCAATTTACAGTAGAACATTTTATCAAAGTGTGAAGCTCATTTATCATACTACACTCAATGTACAATCAATTTTCACAAAGTATGTTGGGCCCATCTAAAAAACTTCAATGGATGGTTGCATAGCATCCACATTGACATTAACATCTTTCTAGCAAGAATGTCCTCATTTTCTCGCACGACCTACAATCAAAGTGGATAAGTTGTATAAGAGAAATATAATAAGGTAACTCATAAAACATAAAAACGAAAAATAACACATTTTTTTAGTTTACAAACTTTCCATAAAATACAAATGCTCATCATGTATGATTCACATTAGGGAAAATTTTAGAAACACGTAACTCAACATATTCTTTCAAGTTTTATTTATAAATATGGCCAAAATCATAGAGGCCCCATGTAAAGATCTTTTAGTCATCAAATAAACAATAAAATTTCATTAGATGAATGTTGGTCTCAATGTCAATAGGTCTCCTATGACGAATGCATAGGAACCTAGTAAGCCAGTGCATAGACCATTTTTCTATTCACTTAGCAACTCAGATCTCATTTCCATTTCTAAAAACCAACACGTCTTTTCAAAGAAAATATAAAATAAACATAGTAGATTCTAAAATTAAAATGGTGAAGATGCTTAAGTCATGCAACAAAGTGAAATAAAATACAAGCATCTTTCCTCGTAACATCAAATATTTAAAAAGAACAATAATAATTATAAAAAAAACATTGAATGCTACAAAGGGCTACAAAGGGCTCAAATCACAATCAAGTATCAAGGGAATTCAAATCTAAGAAAAATAAATGCAATCCAAATTTAAGAAACAAACAAGCCATTTATGAAACTAATCAAGCTAGTACAAAGGGCTAAAACTGCAGTCAAGTATTTAGGGAAAATAAATAAATTTAACCAAAATAAACACAAAATTTCAAATTTGAAAAATGCTCCAAATGCAAGAAACAACAAACCATTAATATCTTCCAATATATCAAAGTTAAAAAGTTTTGACTTTTGACTGAGTCCATTATTGCTAAGCGAAAGTATTGTTAAATTAATTATTTAACCTTTACTACTAGGACACTATCTATAAATAGATAAGTCTCAATTTCATTTCTTGTCAAATATAAGAAAAAAAACAATGTGTTAGTTAACTATCAAAACATCAAACTTTAAATAGATTGCATCAAGGAAATGTAGCTCTAATATTATTATATTTAATACAGAGTATAGGCTAAAGAACATATTTTTACCTTAAATGCAAATTGAATTTTATATATGGTAATCCTTCTCCTGTCTTGTGGGATATTAAATTCTCAATTCTCATGTCGACCCTCACTTTCTGCACGTTGAGCATAAACTTATGTAGATTAAATATCATTATGAGCCTCCAAAACATTATGTTCTGTATCAAGTTCATTGGAAACATTTATTATATTGCATTTTCCTCTTCTCTCACAATCTGATCACCAAAGTGCCAGAGCTCTATTGAATGGAAAATTGGCAATGCCATACTTTGTTAAATATAATCTTAAACAAGTATCCACATTCTTATCAAGCTTGTTCCTCACCTTTGAATTCAAGAATGATAATGCATTAAACATTCTCTCATCCTCCACTGATCCCAAAATCATGGTTTGACATAAATCCACTAATTTGAAATACTCTGACACGTTTTCTTGTAAAATTTGATTTTCACCTAAAATAGTCCATAATTTGATTATAGCACCATATTCTATAGGTTTGACCAAATCAAGATATTGATCTAACATTGTTTCAGCAAAGCAAGTCTGTTGCTCATATAATTTTGATGAATCTAATATACCTCCAATGTCTTCTCCTTGTACCTTGACATTCCTACCAAAGTGGTGCACGAAAATACTCAATTTTGCTGAAAAGTCAACTCTCAAAGTGTCTATACCTTTTTCCTTATTCCAATATTGAGGGTATACCACAGAAATGGCCTCCAATAATTCATCTCGAGGAAATCGTTCTCTTATCTCCGATGATAATGATTGTGTAAATTGTATCAAGTTGCATCTCACTGAAATCAGAATATCATTGAATTGATCTATTGACACATGACACTCTTTGGTGGTTTGTCCCATCTTACTAACATAATGAAAGAGAACCATATACCCACGCACTTCCATACATAATCTCCCTTTTTCATCAAATTTCAAATAATTTTCAATCTTTTCTATATCAATGAGAGTAGTCTAACCGTTAAACGTTGGACTTGTAAAAGACCCCAGAATCGTATACAAATTATGCAATGCAAGGCATGCTAATTTCCCTGCATTCGTGTACTTTGCAATATACATTATACGACTCTGAGCCATTTTGGCAAGGACATTCATTTCATGAAGCAAAGGAAGAATTCCAGCCAATGTATATCAGTTACTCGAAAGAGAAGATCTTGAGCTTTGTCTACACTAAAGCGATGTTCATACATCACCCTTACCAATGATTTGTACTCACTAAATAGTCTTTGAGCTGGTCCATTCAATGAAATCCATCTTGTATCAACATATTTTAATAGTTTTTTCCATCTGTAATACCGTCTGCAAATTGTTGAAACTCTGTAAATTGCTTAGGACTATGACAAAAGTATGCATGAGTCTCACATACAAGTTCTTAAACTTTTGAAACCAGTGGAAACTTGCTTACTATTTTAAATGCAAGATTCATCCTATGAGACATACAATGAATACTAATCATAAACGATGAAGCTAATAGTTGTAGTTTGACACAAAGCCCATTCCTTTGTCCTTGCATGATTGATGCTCCATCTGCTCCAACACATACCAACCTTTTTGCGATCATTAAATCATCCATACCACCAATTTCCTTCAAAGTCTTAATAACAAGTTCATAAATATTTCCAGCTGTAGAACTCTTCTTCATTTTTTGAATCCCAAGTAGATATGAATACCTAATATGACCATTAACCATATAAATACTCATGCATACCCATGAAGTATTATCAATAGTTATAACTTCATCCAAAGATAGTGAAAAAATTCTTGCATTTGCAATCTTCTCTTTCAAATCATCATTTTCTACTTGAGTTAGATATTTTACCCATTCCCAACCACTCGTTACAGACCAGTGAGAAGATGGAAAATTTGATACATCAAGAAAAGATAAATATTTCTTATAATTTGGATAATCTGTCATAGGACGACCTCTAGATAACATGTGAAATACAGTGCTTAATTGCGTCGTCTTGGATAGTAAATTTCTTTCCATTGTTTTTCCAAATAGAGATGTGATAGTCTCTCCACTTGCCTCAAGTTTACTCATAATTATTAAGTATTTATTATATTCTTCTTGATATTTGACATGTCGACATTCCTCAAAAGATTTCCATTTGGTAATAGACTTATCCTCACCATTTTCAATTTGCTTGACATAAATATTTCTTGCATGCTTCTCCATTGTATCTAAATTCATTTGCAATTTTACTGTCTTACCCAGTTTCCAATTACATACAATGCATTTAACTTCTCGTCCAACTTCAATCTCATTTATTGAAGTTATTGGTTCAATAAAAGGAAATTTTGAGGTCCATTTTGATTGGAATTTTCACCCTGTGTCCCATTGGCCTTTTTTCTTTTTTTGTGATTGTGAATGATTTGTGTTGCCTCCCAAGGAAAAACTTTCAACATTATCATTGTCAATTTCTTGTTGAATTGCATTTATCTCACTTGGTTCACTAGAGGAACCTATTTTATCATTCGTTATATGGTTATTAGATGCATTCTCATAAGTGTTGACATATCTCTCATTGATGGGTTTCTCAAAAGAGTTTGAATCATGAAGAGAATTAGGATTCTTAGATTGAGGCTTCTGAAAGTATGAAAACACATCCCTCTATTTTGATGGTTTCTTTCCACGGTCGGTGTTTGACATCTCGTTGAATATTTCACAATTGAAATATCAAATAAATCTAGAAACCCAAAGTGAAATCTGCATGAGAAAATAGAAATAAAATCAATACAATTTGTAAGATATCCACGATGACATGAATTCTATAAGCTAGAAAATTTAAACCTAGTAAACTAAACCCATCCATGATTAACTTCAAAATTAGGCTCCACTGTAACAGATGGAGGAAGGTTTTGCAACCTTCTGGACCTATAAATAAGTTGACCCTCCATAGCTATAAATTTGACTCACACACCTAAAGGACAACTAAGCACAAACAAAACAAACAACACACACTAAAATTCTCCTAAGTAACACAAACACATCAGATAAAAGATACACCTTCCAATGGAAATCCTGTCATGATTAGGGCCCAGGTCCAACCATTGAAGATCGAAGGATCGCTACTTGGCGTCTTGTGAAGATTTCTCTGGGTGCAAGTGCTAGAATCACCCAACTGCCCTCCCAAATTGTCAACCGAGGTTACCTTCCAAGTCCATCCTAGGTGTACTGGAAATATCCTTCCAATACCACCTGTATAAGATCCTAGTATATGGAGACTAAGGCTACCAAATCTACACCGAGATTCCAGAAGAACAGTCGTTGGCCCGATCAATGTGCATGGGTAGGGTATCTAAGCCCGAAACCCTATCAATACCGACACCTCATGGGGCCCAAGAAGTGGTATTGATAATATCCCCAAACGCACACCAATCCCGGTAAATGATCGAACAAAGAAGTGGAGGGGTATATCCTCAACTGAGCTCTCACGCGGCCTCGTGCTTAACTCCCGGGTGAGAGGAGCTTTCCGGATGATCTCTTGTAGTGGATTTACCTAAAGATAGGACACTAAATTTGAAATCAAAGTGTTTTTGGACAGTTTAAATCCCTTACTCCAAAAACCTAGCCTAATCTATTTGATGCTCGAACCTATACAAATAAAATTACTAATAGATTTTAAGTTAAACGTTCTTTTAATGGTTGTATTACTCAAGGTAACGAAATGAGACTGGATGGTGTTATAGACTCAACAATGTAAAAGCAAATGATGTATAAAAATTTCAAAGTGAATACAACTAACAATGCAATTTTTTTCTTTTTCTTTGTAAATGAAAACTAAAGAAATCTTTTTTTTAACAATTTGAGAAACTACAAAACTTAAAATATTTCTGATTTTTCTAAAAATTTGTGAGAAAAACAACTAATGCAACATAAAAATTGCCTTTTGTCTTTCCATACACTAATGAAGTGATAATTACATCCTACGTTAGGAAAGTGACATTTAGATAATGGAACATAATCCCTTAAATATCTCAATCATGTCCTTGTTTGTTTAGTGAAATGTTTGAAGGAGATTGATTTGGTTGTTGTGAATTGATCTATTCCACACAGAACTCCACCACAACTCCAGTTTGCTTTGAAAAATATTATACCATTATCTCATTAAATAAATCAAAGGAATAAGAAAAATAAGCAAACATTACTAATCAAATTTCAAGATATTCATTCAACAAACGTGCATTAGCTTTTATGAAGGAATATTATAATGTTTATTATAATTTATGAAACTTAGAATTTTATTCCTCCCTAACAATCCTTAGTTATAATCAAGATGGCCCATCATACCCCTAAACTCTAAGGTTTTGCATGTCCTCATGCAACAAAACTATTTATTGGTCTCATGCTTCCATTTCCTCTTACATGCTCATATTTTAGATTCCTCCACATATTCCTTGTAGTCATATGCTTCAACCTTCCATTAACACCTTCCATACACACATCCTGACCTTCTACAAAGGAAATATAGTTTCTTTTAGAAAATTGTGTATTTGCAAAGTGCTATAGCTTGCAGTTTCTATAGTAAATCAAAGATGTTAAAAAAGATAGTTGTTCTCCAGCTCATATATGTTGTTGCAAGATATCCTTTGTTGCCACCCCAAAATACAATGTCTTCATCATTAAATTCTAGTTTTTGGTGATTTTTTTCATATGGTGTTCACAAGGTGTTATTGCTGCCTAATTTGTTGCCGCAACTATTGTCATGAGAGTTGGGGATGCAATTATATTCTTGCTATTGATTCCTTCACTCTGATATGGATATTACACCATTGTGATTTTGGCCATCTAAGAGGACTAATTCGTGTAGTGGGACTATATATGCACAAACTAGACCCCTCTAGTTTAGACATCATTCTAAAGTGCAAGCTAATCAAAACATGAGTACCATATACCACTTTGTTGTAATTTTCTAAGTAAACAACAAACTCTGAACGGTTTTTCATGGGATTCTAAAATATAGTAAATGAACTCTGGTTTGCAGGACCATGAGTTGTTTCTTATAGGAACAATAGAACCACCAATAACCATTCCCTTTGAATTGACTCCATCCTATTGTTAGAAGATTCCTCTTTATTTGATAACGATAGATATGTCAAAATGTTCAGGATTTTTCATGCAAATATTTGTTTTTGTAGTAATGTAGGTATTTCTTCCTCACATGAGAGCTATATTCCTGCAAAACATGATTTTTTTGACATGAAATATATACACCTCATGAAACCAAATTCATCTTGCATGAAAGAGAAGCTTGAAAACCCTAATTCTAGTGTAGTATCCAGTTCAAGCCTTCCTAATCAACTATTCATGGAAATATTCATACTATTTAGGATGATTCATGTGAATCTATAGAAGCATTCGTTTTTAATAAAAGGAATTTGTCATATCCCCTCTTGCTCGAGGCTAAGAGGAGTCAAGGCTACTATTCATACCCAACTGGAAGAAGAAGAGTTTATCTTATGTGAGACTCGTAGTGGCTATTGTGTGCCTAAACAAGCTTGCAGAATACTTCCTTCCTTTAGAGAAATATTAGACAATGCATCTGAAACTTAATGGAAGAGTGAATATCGGGAGGTAGCCAATGAAGATGAAATGATAGTAGGGATGTGACATATGTGTGTAGACGTGGTAGCATATGAGAGGATGTCAGAATTTTAGATGCAGCACATAAAAACAACTGGAGGATTTGAGAAATGTTAGAAAGGACAAATGGAAAAGTATATTGTAATGCCTCTTGACATAGTCTGGAAGGCACGGGCATAAGAGCATTACAAAGATGGATGGCATGTGGGCATTAAACAGAGGAAGAGTGGTTTCCACAAGAGTGACAGGGAATGAGAGCATCAATAGCAGTCAAAAGAAGAAGAGATTGAGGGGAATCAAACACAAGCAAGCATACAGTTCTATGTAAAACCCAACGTGATTTAGATAGGGCAAAGGTTGAGGCCATTAAAGTTTTGAAGAACTAGTGTTAGAGACATTAAATGCATGAACAGGATACAAGAAGGCCCGGGATGGAACAACCATGAAAACTGTGAACAAAAGGAAATGCAAGGAGACCAATCACAGAGGTAGAAGAATACAACTAAGAGAATGAGTTCTATTAAGGGAGATCAACAAGCTTGAGATTGGAAATGACCATAGAAACATTGTAAGCTATCATAACGTTCGTCTTGGCAACATAGAGTAGGTAGATACAAGTAAATGAGTTGAGAGAAGTCCAAGTTCCCTAGTGATATTTGTAAATATGTTATATTTCCAGTTTTCAACTTTTCATTAAGGAATGAGGAGATGATTTTCCAAATATTTAAAAGAATGCATGTTAAAGATAGTTTGTTTTTTGAATTTTAAGAGCTTGAGAGTGATGGCTCTAAGAATGTTTTGATACGATGAGAATGTATGTATGTATGGTCAGAACTTTCGTGCACATATACAATTGTCTTAACCTAATTACCACATTAACCTTCTACAAAATAACTTATAAGGCTTTCAACCTTTCTGTGAATTGCATATAAAGATGAAAAGAACTTGTATCAGCATTATAGCATGACATGATATCACTTAACTTGGGCATATACGCTTCAGATTACTAGGCTGCGTATTTAACTTCAGTTTAAACCATTCGAATGAAAATGTAAGCATATTGATAAGCCGACGAAGATATTCATGTAATTGAAGGACAACGAAAGGTTGCATTAATCTAAATTTAGGAATTGACATAAAACTACAATTTGCAAGCAATGACTAGTAAAACACTCCAAAACAAAACAATTAGAGACAAAGACGCCAACTAGAAGTTTAGCTTATACTATTCATCTCAATGGGATTTGTATTTCACAAGGACAAAAATTCAAGCTATTGGAATGCAACAGTAAGCATCTCGATAAGTAGAGGAAGATGTCCATTCAATTGAATGATAGACAAAGGGTGATTATTCTGAATTTAGGCTTTGGAAGAAAATACGACTTGCAAATAATGAGTACCAAAATATTCTAATACAAAACAGTTATAGACAGACACCAGATAGAAGTTTCCATTATGTTTGTTCAATCAGAAATTTGCATCATACTCAGATAATGGTGATCTATTAACCCAACACAATAAACTCATACAACATTTGTATTTTTGCACTAATTCACATTGACAGACAAAAGAAATTCAAGACAAGAACAAACAACTATCTTCAAGAACTACTGGCAATTGAAAAGCTAAACAAACTATAGAAATTGATGATAAAATGAGATAAGATAATTTTATTAATGTCTAACAAATGACCATTAAAAGTGGGTAAATGGGACTAAAAGAGTACATGAGTACATGGTGGGAGTGTAAAAGTGACTCCTATATCAACACTATCAAAAGCCAAGAGCAAAAATTGTTCATATTCAACACATTCTGTTTGTTTCCATTCTGTTGGTGGAAAAATAAGCACCATTAACGGGAAGAGTCAATATATGGATATAGGTAAATTCAGAGTTAATCCTAGCTAGGCCACATCCACAGGGCCACAACTAGGCTTGCATGCATTGTTACCAACCTATTCATGTTGGCACTGCCATAATTGCAATGAGAGGAGTGAACATCTCGCTCCTACAGGGAATGGATACTCCAACATATGCGCAAAGGATGGAATAATACCCAAATGTAGGTTCTATTGGTCTTGTTACTTGGGTGATTAGTAGTTTGAGTAGGTTCCCAAATAGTGGGTAGCGTTTGATCTATGAGAGCAACATTATCTTTGCAATACTCTTCAATATATTTACTAATGCATACTCCCACATTAAGACAACAAACAAGAATCTTCAAATAAGAAGATATTCTAGGCATCTATCATTAGCAACAAATCCACCTTCATATGCTCCAGTGTTCCACCATTTATCATTAGGGCAGCGAACTTCTCTTCTGTTGATGCGAGTTGATTTAACTATCAGATATATCCACACGAATTGATAGCTATTAGAACCATCTACTCTCTAAGTGCTAACGTTGTTAAAGGTCAGACTTAATATATATTTGAGATCTAGCTGTTAATGATTGTTTTGTGATGATTTCTATCTACAAATTTAAATAAATATTAAAAAGTATTAGCATTCTTCATTGGGGTTTTCAAGTTTGAGTACATGTATATTTACATCAGTTGTTAAGCTTGATTATCCTGGTGTTATGATGTTATATAAACATGACATGTAATTTGTTGTTTCAATAACAAACCATCATACTAAACCATGCAAGCAACCGACAAGTCATGAAACTAGCAGTTACCAAAGTAGAGTGAAAGTAAACATAGTTAATAAGTCAGATTCCACTACTTGACATATTACAATTCACCAGCAAATCCCAGTTCTTCATCCCTCAACCAACCCTGATGCCAGATAGTTGTTCGCTATCACAGCTTGATTAAACATCATGTTCAAAGTAGCCCTGCCAATTTCTAGTAGATGATAGATCAAGTCTTCAGGAATAAAAATATGACTATCACACCCCATGATTGCATCTTGAGAACCTGAACCAACCTTCTATGTCAAAAAGGATCCAATAATAGGAAAAGCTAATCTTAGGGCCTTTCAGTGGTTTGAGATATTCTTTGTGCTTTTTCTTTCTGTCCTAATCCAACCCAAGATGGAATCTGGTGCAATATGCATTTGAAATAATATTCTTTTCCATGAATTGTCTTTGGTAAACATGTTCCAAGAAGAATTAGCTGCTAGTGAAAGACCAAGTCAATGGATCTTCTCCAATACCCATTTTCCTAAAGACTTTGGGATAGCCATAGTTTTTTCGAATTTACTCAATGTGAACCTTTATATTCACAACTACCTTGCCACATAAAATTAAAGCATATATTCCTTACTTCTTAAGTATTCATTTTGGAATATGAGCCAATGTGTGTTAGTACACTGGGATGGCTTCTAACACAGATTTGACAAATATAAGTCAACATCCACGAGAGAGCCACCTATTACGCCACATAAATTATTTTTCAGTCAACAGCCATAGGGCCACAACTAGGCTTGCATGCATTGTTACTAACCTATTCATGTTGGCACTGGCCATAATTGCAATGAGAGGAGTGAACATCTCGCTCCTACAGGGAATGGATACTCCAACATATGCTCAAAGGATGGAATAATACCCAAATATAGGTTCTATTGGTTTTATTACTTGGGTGATTAGTAAATTTAGCAGGTTCCCAAATAGTGGGTAGTGTTTGATCTATGAAAGAAACATTATCTTTGCAATACTCTTCAGTATCTTTACTAATGCTTACTCCCACATTAAGAAAACAAACACGAATATTCAAATAAGAAGATATTATGGGCATCTATCATTGGCAACAAATCCGCCTTCATACGCTCCAGTGATCCACCATTTATCATTAGGGCAGCGGAATTCTCGTCTGTTGCTACGAGTTGATTTAACTATCAGATATATCCACACGAATTGATAGCTACTACAACTATCTACTCTTCAAGTGCTAACGCTGTTAAAGGCCAGACTTAATATATCTTTGAGATCTAGATGTTAATGATTGTTTTGGGATGATTTCTATCTACAAATTTAAATAAATATTAAATAGTATTAGCATTCTTCATTGGGATTTACAAGTTTGAGTACATGTATATTTACATCAACTGTTAAGCTTGATTATCCTGGTGTTATGATGTTATATAAACATGACATGTAATTTGTTGCATCAATAATAAACCATCATACCAAACCATGCAAGCAATTGACAAGTCATGAAACTAGCAATTACCAAAGCAGAGTGAGAGTAAAACGCAGTTAATAAGTTAGATTCCACTACCTGGCATATTACAATTCACTAGCAAAGCCCGGTTCTTCATCCCTCAACCAACCCTGATGCCAGATAGTTGTTGGCTGTCACAACTGGATTAGACATCATGTTCAATGTAGCCCTGCCAATTTCTAGTAGATGATAGATCAAGTCTTCAGGAAGAAAAATATGACTATCACACCCCATTATTGCATCCCAAGAACTTGAACCAATGTTCTATGTCAGAAAGGATCCGATAATAGGAAAGGATAGTCTTAGCGCCTTTCAGTGGTTGGAGATATTCTTTGTGATTTTTCTTTCTGTCCTCATCCAATCCAAGATGGAATCCGATGCAATATGCATCTGAAATAATATTCTTTTCCATGAATTGTATTTGGTAAACATGTTCCAAGAAGATTTAGCTGCTAGTGAAAGACCAAGCCAATGTATCTTCTCCAATACCCATCGGCCTAAATACTTTGGGAATATAGCTATAGTTTTTTCGAATTTACCCAATGTGAACCTTTATACTCACAACTACCCTTGCCATAGAAAATTAAAGCATATCTTCCTTACTTCTCAAGTATTCCTTTTGGAATATGAGCCAGTTTGGGTCAGTACACTGGGATGGCTTCTAACACAGATTTGACAAAGACAAGTCAACAACCACGAGAGAGCCACCTATTAAACCACATAAATTATTTTTTCAAATTCTCGAATTAACAAGGTTTGATAAGTTTTTCCATGGTTATTTGGTTTTAGTGTGATAATTTGGGGTTTTCTTAGCCCGGGCTGTTTCGATAAATTTGCTATATATTTCTAAATTTGCAGAGTTTGATTTTAAGGGCTTTGGGTCATGCCTGTTTAGATGAAATATGTTATGAAAACAAAATTGAATTGAGGGTGATTGGGATCTTCTTCTAACGCTGGCTATTAAGAAACAATTTTTTATATATTTCTAAATTTGCAGAGTTTGGGTTTAATAGGTCATTGTTGATGAAATATGTTCAGAATTTCTAAATTTGTAGAGATTGGGTTTAAGAGTGTTTTCTTGATAACAAAGCATCCTTACATATTCAACAATGGATATAGGATAAGGTTTAATGAGATACCTCCACCTGGATCTAGAATTGGATATATTTTTCCAGAGTGGATAGATGAAGTGCCAAGAATTGAAGACCTCTAAGAAAATGCAACAATATAAAGCACATCCAAATTCCACTAGAGTTAAAAGTGATCAAAGAATTCAATTATTGTAAATCTATTTAATATGTACAACCCATATACTTGTATTTGAAGGAATCTTAATTATTGTTCAGCTGAAGTTTAGCTAAATTAATTACAATATTGAACAGAAAGTGAGAATCCATTTCAAATTGAGCTTCTACTTACAATGGCACCAGACATCATAGCAGAACTATATATTAAAATTACATGTATTGGATTAGAGTTGATAAAAACTCAAAATTCTAGCCAACATTGCCCAAACGACCACATAAAAATAGATGACCATTTGGAAATATCGACGAAACTTGCAGAATCAATGCCTATGGTTGATCTACTAAAAAATTGAGCCAAAAAATTCCCATATCAAGACCTTAGAACACACCTGCATGAGATAGTCATTGTGGTTAGGGCTAGTAGGTGTAGATCCCCGAGGGTTCTTTTTTGGCCCAATGGAAAAGTGGAAATTAAGTTTTCTTGAGTACTGTAACGACCAATAATCAAGCTGAAGTGTATGCCCTATACCTTAGATTGGAATTTTCAAAAGGTTTTTGTGTGCAACAGATTATGATATTTGGAGATTCTTTCCATGTGATTAAGCAGACAAGGAAACAAGTGGTGAAACAAGGGAGGCTTTGAAGCAGGATATATAACACAATTGTTTGGAACCTCCAAGGTATTAGTGAAGTCAAATTTCTGCACCTTAAGGAAACATAATAATAGTATGGTGGATCACTTGGATAATAAAAGAAATCGAAGAAGAGATGCTCAACCATTCTCATTAAACAACAACCAGGGTTTAGATGCTCAACCAGAACATGCAAACATAACTGATCTATAAAAATAGTCAGCATTCAGGATTATTGGATGTCTATTTTTTGTAGATAGGAGTAATTCTTTGGAATATATCAGATTTTATAATTTCCCTTAAGCTTCGGTAATAGCTACGAAGAAGTCCTCAAAATATGTACCCAATCCACAAGGTATTGATCCTGCTTCTTCTGGAACATGTTAAGAATTACTACCGAGTCTTGATCAATATGAAAAAAGGTTTTCTTGAATTTAGTGTGCATCCTCTTGTTCACTATTTATTTTGTTTGTTGTATCCCTTTGAAAACATGATCCAGTCTAGGGTCTGGGATTCCTAGGAGCCATTTGGATGGCATGTGGTTAGTATTTGGAATCTAACCAAGGGTTTCTTCATGTTTTGATTTAGGGACCACCAGTTCTGTCTATCATGTAGAAGGGTCCATGGATCTATAAAAATACCCTTGAAGTATTTGCTTGGTAGAATGGAGGCCTCTCTCCTAAGGTTGCTCCAAATCTTCACAATCTAATTGTTCATTTTAGTCGAGTTCCCTTTCCTTCTTGTCCAATATTGGTTCTTTCTAATGTAATACCTTGTTTATGACTGCCTTCATTGTACATATGAATGTGTAAGTATTTGGAATTTTGGCACTAGTGTCCAACCATGTTGGCTAAGTATATATAGACACATCCTCTAGTATGGTACATGTCTTGTAAAGGTTCCAAGCAGGAGCAAAAGGACAAGGCCCTAATAGAGAATGTAGACTTGGGATTTTTTACATTATTTCTTAAGATAGCATGGCATATTGTATTAAGCACACAAATCATATAATATAATTGGGGCTGACTTGCTATGGAAAAAAGGAGGGATAATCTAGTAGATGTCTTGTAAAAGATCGTAGTAGGAGCTAAAGGCAAAGGCACTGTTAGAGAATGTAGACTTAGATGTTTTGCATATTTTCCTAAGATAGAATGGCATATTGTATTAAGCTGAAAAAACATATAATATACTATCATGCATATGGTGGTTGACTCGCTATGAAAAAGAACAAGACTGTGAAACAAGAAGAGAGGAAAGAGGGGGAATTGATAAAATATGTTTTTTCTTTTACTTTTGTTTTTGTCGTGTGTCAATCTTGGAACTTGGAGCAACCGAATCTGGTTGTCCGTTAGTCGAATCTGACTATCATTGTAATAATGAATATGAATAATAATAATATATTGGATGATGATAATAATTACAAAGGAGGCTCGCCTTTATAGGCTTTAAGCGTGAAGGGTTACACCCTTTCATATAATTAACTAATCTAATTAATAATTTATTTTATATTCGTTACATTGCCACTTCCTTTAAGGAAGCTTTGTCCTCAAAGCTTAAGTATTTTCCCAGTGTTGTTCTTCATTCTGACTCGGTGTTGGTATTAGAATCGGACGAGGTCTCTTGTGCAGAGACTTGCACTTCCTTTCCATTGATGATTTTGCATTGTATTGTCTCATTGTTCCTACGTTTATGACCAGGGTTCCAATCATCACTGCATTGACGACATATTTTTTTCTTCTTTTTTCTATTATCAGTGTAACTGTTAGATGACTTCGATCTATTTTCCATTTCATAGGCATATGATTGAGGTTTGTGGCATTGATGACCAGGTGACCAAGTATCTGCATAGTACCTACATTGTGTCTCTTTTTCTTACCGATAATGGTTATCGCCTCTTGTTTTAGTTCCTTCCAATTTACGTTCTGCGGCTTTTGCTTTATATCTTGCCACTTCTACGTTAGGTATGTCATGCAACTTTAACTCTTTTTGGAGGTATGGTTTAAGACCCCCTAAATAGGTTTCGAGTCTTTGCTTGTCAGACAACCCAAATACTCGTGTCGATAAGGATTCCCACTGATGTGTCAATTCCTCAACATTTTCGACTCGTTATAGTCTGGTAAGTTTAGTGAAAAATTCATCTTCTTTGATTCCTTGAAACCTATTAAAAAAATCATTTTTGAACAAGTTCCAGGTGTAGGTAAAATTATCTCTCTTCCACCATAAGTACCAATTATAGGCGTACCCTTCCATATGAATTGATGCATATTTCACCTTCTCCTTGTCATATTGAATGTTGTAAATGTTGAAGTATTCTTCTGCTTTGTTTAGCCAAGCAACGCATTGGTCTTCACTCCCATTGTATTACGACAACTCTATTTTTGCCTTAGGTGGGTGCACTTTGTAAGGACGACGTTGATTTCCTATTGCCTTATGGTTTGATGGTGGATCGAAACTACTGGATGATGAAAGTGACATATCTGAATTGCTTCGTTGTTGGTGGTGACTTTTAGTTTTCCTTTTCTCTACTATTTTACTTATAGCGTCTATTTTGCTGTTTAATCGTGCCTTCATATATGGCGGTACTTGTGTTTCTATCTCTTGCTTAAGCGTCGCATTGTTAATCTTTATTTCTTTTTGCAATTCTTCTTGATTCTTTACGAGTGTTTCCTGGGTGGAAACATGGAATGAGGTGTCTAGCATGTGTGGATCGTCGACTTGGCCCGGACTAGGTATGAGCCTTTGCAACATCTCAATTAATGTATTATGGTTTTGTGTCATGGTGCTCATGTTCTGTGTTAAGGTGTTTATGTTTTGCGTTATGGTACTCATTTTGTCATCCATGTGCTTTTGTTTTTCGTTCAGGATGTCAAGTTTGTGGTCGAACCTTCTTTCTAGTACCAAAACAAGATCATTTTTGAGTAACGTATTGTTATTTTGCATCTTTTCCTTCAAGCCTTCTTGGTTATCGACAAGGGACTTGATGTCCTTCTCCATTTTTTCGATCTTCTCTTTTAGTTCCTCCATGGTCTTGGACCTTGTATGCGGAGGTGTGTATTTCCACGCTATTTTGGCTAATAATATATTAATTAATTAATTAATTAATTAATATTATTATTATTATATATTTTTTTATAAACTATATTATATTTTGTATATAGTTTTTTTTTTAAAACAATTATTATAATAAAAAATATAATATTTGGTTTAATATATATATATATATATATATTATGATAAATATATTGAAATAATATTATATTATATTATGTTTTTAATATATTGGTTTTTTTGGTTGCAGGTCATGGAGGTGGATGGAGCATTGTTGTGTGAGGTGACAACGTTGATAGGGATGCAGAGAGGAGCAGCAAGGGTTGATTGTCAGTGGAGGGAGGAGAGCGGAGTTAGAGGAGCGCACAGATGAAGGAGCGACGTAGACGGAGGGCAGAGGATGGGAGGCGATAGTGCTGGGTCGTGAGGAGCTAGGCGCGTGGGAGTTGGGCGGCGATGGAGCGAGGGAAATGGACTGTGCGTGGGAGGAGAGGAAAGGGAAATAAAGGAGGGAAGATGGGGTGGAACGCGATGGGAGGAAGAGGAGGGCCCAGGAGGGAAGGGTCGAGCGGATGGAGTGGGCATAAGTGGAATGCGAAGGAGAGAGGTGGGAGCACAAAAACGGTGGAGGAGGAGGTGGGAGCATAGAGGAGGAGTGCGCTGGGGTTTGCAGGCTGCAGCGATGGAGAGCAGGGAATGGAAAGGAGCACCGAGGGGAGGAGGAGGTAAGATGGAACCACATGCAGCTGAGGGAAGCAATGCTAGTGTGATGGGGGCGATCGACAGGTGAAAGCAAAGCAATATTAGTGGCGAGAATGTAGTTACGGGTTGGTGAACAAAAGGATTGGCGAACGAAAGGGTGATGGGACTGGATCGCGCGCAGGGAGAAGATGTGCAAGCGGTTGAAATGGAGCAGTGGAAGAATAAAAAAAGTGATGAGCCGAGTCTGAGCTCAAGTAGGGGTTGAAGGAGCCGAATCTGATCTCAATATTGTAAATCTGATCTCAATATTGTAACTATAAAGAATATTCTATATCTATTTCTTTGTGGTCCCCGATGGTCCTACTGGGAGAACCACTTGTATTACTTTGTACCCCGATGCTCCTAATCGAAAGAACTAATAAGAGTCATGAGGCAGTCCCCTCTAATTGTAAAGGTGGGTCATTAGCACCCCAGTGTGGTTACTTGAGCCTACATGTGTAACTCGAGCCTACATGATTAACTCGAGCCTACATGACAGATGAGTTAACTTAAGTGAATGAATGAATATAAATAGAGGTGTAGTGCTCCTCATTTGTGACACACACTCTCACTTGTGTAGCGCATTAGTGGAGAAGAGAAGTAGCTGGAGAAGGAGGAGGATCAGGCTTTGATCTCCTTGCTGGTTTAATCTTTTATCTTTTATCTTTTTGGGGCATCTATATTGAGGAAGCTTTTGCTGGGTTTTTCCCAGGATAAATCCTTGTGTTCCTTTTGTATGGTTGTGCTTGTCTATCTTTCAGTGATCCTGTTTATATGCTTTTGTTATGAATATGAAATGAAATACTGATGTCTTAGCTAAGCATATGAAAATTTAACATGGTATCAGAGCCACCCTGAAAGAAGACATTGTGCAGCTATAGAAGCTAGGGATTCTTATTTTTTGGGTCTCTATCCACAATCTATCAGCAAAAGAAGGCTAGACTGACTCTCCATTGAAGGGCGCATCTTTCTGTTGAAGCGAAATTCGATTTCGAGCATTTTCAGTTTTGATGCGGAAAATTAGGACTTTCTACAGAAGAGGAATTTTTGAGTGAGCCCAGCATAGGATTTTTCTCCTCATCAAAATCGAAGTTTAGAGACCTGGATCAAGAAATTTGGTTGGGTGAAACTCTGAAAAAGTCAAACCCTAGTTTGACCCCGATCTGGAAAAACCCTAAATACTAAAACTGCTAAGTTTTGGTACATTCGCTATATTCTGAGATTGGCTAAGTATAAAGAGTTGAAAATTGTAGAGGACAAAGATAAAATCCTCGTTTACAATGTATCCAAAATTCAGCCTCATATTCGCTATATTCTGGGAGATATGATCCCTCCAAGTTAGGGTTCTAGCCTCTTCTAGAATTCATCCCTAAACATGACACCTGGGGATAATTGCTGTAGCATGGGCTACAGAGGTCCAAATGAAATTCTTGAAGCTGTTCCATAAAAATCACTGGTTTTAATTTCTTTGGTCCAAATTTCAGAACCTGAAGATGAACCAGTGACACGTGGCATGCCGTACAACTTCACTATTCTGAACAGTCCTGTAACAGGTCACCTTGGGAAAAAGATCATAAATCCCAATTGGTGAAACCAATTATGATTAAACCTATGGTGTTGGATTAGGGACATGCACGGTTACCTCAGTACGAAATTTCAAACATAGAGGAGCATTAATTTTAGAGATATCACAGAAACAGTAACAAGCATTTCTGCAGAAGAAATTGGAAAACTAGGGCTTCCTGTTCCGGGAGCTTCCCTCCATTGTTTTCAGAAAAGGAGTACTTTGGATAGCTCCATTTGAAGAGATTTATCTTTATATCCAATCATATCTGAAATATTCCAAATTTTGAAAATTAGGGTTTCTCTGACAAACCCTAGATCAGCCAGCTCCGGAAGTAGGACGGACACCTCAAATCGGTAAGATCTAATCTTTCGCTATTTGCATTGGAGGTTCTCATTTCAAAGTGATCTATCACATCAGCTTGATGATAAGCTTGGTGAAGTTAAAAAATTCCAAGCATGGAAGTATTTGATCTCTCTGAAGAAAATGAATTGGGCACCTACATGAGTAGAGAGGTTCCAATTCTAGAGGGAGATGAGCCTCAAAGCCTTACACAAGAAGAACTTGATCAAGGCCAAGAAGATCATTGTTGATTCAATCACGAATCAACTTGTATAACAAATGTCTTCCCTAAAGACACCGAAGATGTTTGATTCCTTGATCAAGCTATTTGAAGATAAGAACATAATTCAGAAGATGGATTTGAGAAAACAGTTGAAGAATGTGAAGATCCAGAATGCATAACATCTTGAAGCAGTAGAAGAAGAAGCAAAGATTGCAGAAGTGGTGATAGCCACCTTGAATGGCCTCCCATGATCATGGGATTCATTCATGTGAGGAATGTGTGCCAAAAGGAAGTGATTACTTTTAGTTGACTCTGGGAAGAAGAAGAAGCTTGTCTCATAAGAAGAGAAGAAGAAAGATGGGAGCAAATTGAAGATCAATCTCTCACCATTCAAAGAAGATCCCTCAAGCGATGAGGAATATGAAGAACTCAATTCTTGATGAACCTCTTATCCATCTTATCATTTGGATAAGAAATGATGATTTCATGGATGAAGAAGATGATGAAGCAGATTGATCAAGAAGGAGTCTACCCATGAAACAAACAAAAGATAAGTATTCAATTGTCATTTAATGATATTGTTTTGTTATGCATTTGATTATATTCAGTTGATGTGTTGTTTGCATGCATGTGATGGGTAAGTAGCTCATGGGTCTATACAAATCTCCATTGTTACTTATCTAGAATGAAACCTAGTTGCTGACATATTGGATTAGTGCACAATCTCAATGATGTCATGGTAGAGATGGAAGGCATATAGAAAGTTTCTGTGAGATATGGATGAATGTTGTATTGGCTAAATAGTTGCATGATGCATAAGAATTTGTCGTTATGCATATGTAGTTCTAACCATGCAACTGGTGCATTTGAATTGTAGGAAAGGTCCTGTACAACCTCCTAAAATAAAAGAAGGATGAGACTTGTTCCGAAGAACAAGTGATGACAATTCAATAAACATGAATCTGAAGCTCCCAAGGTCAGAGACACCATGACGAAAGAAAGAGCTTCAGAGAGCGGTAGATCCACCTTGAAGGATGAAGACCACCATGGGTATGAGAGATAACTCAAGATGAAGAAACGAATGCTATGATCAAAGAATAATAGTTGATTATGGGGAATGATGTATACGATATGATTTCGAGACATAAAGGGAAGTACGTAGTATCTTCCATATGGATATGCAAGAACAAGTGTACAAAGCAAGAATCGTGATTTGCCTCAGAAAGAATAGACTATGACATGACATACTCTATTGACCAGTATATATCAAGTATAGAATCACCTGTACAGAATGAAGAAGGAAGATAATACTCCACTTCAGGGGGAGTGACTACAGAAGATATCTGAGTTCAACACGGTACGACATGATGGACAACTTCCTGATGGATCGAGACTTTACCAAGAGTAAAGTGGGTTCCAACCTTCAAAGTTGAATGAAGAAGAATAGGATATGTTAATGATATGACAAGATGAACTCATGGAAGATGTTATGATGAAAGAATACTAGAATGATGTTTGGGATATAGTACTCAAACCAGAAAGCAAGAATGTGGTATCTTACAAATGGATTTGCAAGATAAAATATGTTACTGATAGAAGTAAGGAAACACTTGTGGCTAGAAGTTTCTATAAGAAAGAGGGAATTAATTCTGAAGAGACACTTACTCCAGAAAGCAAGGTACACTTCCTTCAGAACTATGATGGTAGTTGCTTCCATGATGAAGTAAAGACAAGCCTTCCTTAATGGTATGATTGGGGAAGAGTTTTACATCGAATAGTCAAAAGGATTTGAATTTGAAGGCAGATGGACTCATATATGTAAGTTGAAGAAGGCCCTCTATGGCATGAAGCAAGCTCCCAGAGCTTGGTATGGAAGGATGGACAATTTCCTGTCAATTATGGGCTTTACCAAGAGTAGAGTTGATCCTAACCTTTATCCCAAGGTTGTAGAAGATGAACCTGTCATCCTGTTATTATATGTGGATGAATTATTCTTGACAGGGAATGAGAAATAGATCATGGAAAGAAAGAAGAAACTGGCAGAAGAATTTGAGATGAAAGACCTTGGGTTAATGCATTATTTCATAGGTTTGGAAGTATGGCAAAGTTCAGAAGAAATCTTTCTCAACCAAGGAAAGTATGCAGTAGAGATATTGAAGAGATTCAATATGTTGGAATGCAAAGCCATGGCCACACCCATGGACTCCAACCTAAAACTGTTAGCTGATAATTCATCAGAGTTAGTGGATGCGACTCATTACAGATAGATCATTGGGTCATTGATGTACTTAACAAATACCAGACCAGACATTTGTTTTGCCGTGAACACCTTAAGTCAATATCTTGTTCAACCAAGACGGGTTCACCTAGTAGCTGCAAAACATGTGGTGAGACATCTAAAAGGGACTATAGACCTTGGTCTATACTATGATGGTAGCCATGATTATAGATTGTATGGCTACATAGATGCAGATTGGGTTGGAAGTATCTCAGATAGAAAAAGTACATCAGGTGGATGTTATAGTCTGGGATCTGCTATGATTTCATGGTTTAGCAGAAAGCAGTCTAGTGTTGCTCTAAGCACAACCAAAGCAGAATATTTAGTAGCTTACTCTAATAGTTGTGAAGCCATATGGCTTCAGAAGCTGATGTCAGGATTATCCAACCTAGAGTTGGACACTACCGTGATTCTATGTGATAACCAGAGTTGTGATGACAAAGAACCCTGTGTTCCGTCGTAACACATAGAAATCCAGTATTTCTACATACGAGATAAGAAGGAGATGATGATGCTTCAGTATTTCCATACTGAAGATATAGATGATGTTTTTACATATTGTAGATGCAGATGATGGTGATTTCGTATTTCTATACTGAATATAGAGATGATGATGCTTTCAGTATTTCTATACTGAAGATATAGATGATGATGCTTTTAGTATTTACATACTGGAGATACAGATGGTGATAGTTCAGTATTCACATACTGAAGATGTAGATGATGATGGTTTAGATGATGATGTGTTGATGGAATCTTTGTCCCGAGTAAAGTTCGAACACTTTTGAGACAATCTTGGTGTGGTTCGGAAAGACCTTCCCCGAAAGGGGGAGTATTGATGTTGCAGTGGGATTGTATCATCCTGGGACATATGTACAGAATTGATCTGGAGACCTCGGTCTTCGAGAATGAAGAGGGATTGTGTCATCCTGGGACAAATGTCTAGAAGTGATCCAGTGACCTCGGTCATCGAGAATGCAGCAGGATTGTATCATCCTTGAACTTCGGTTCAGAACGGATCCGGTGAACTTCGGTCATCGAGAAGGTGGTAGGATTGTATCATCCTTGAACTTTGGTTCAAAACGGATCCGATGTAACTTTGGTCATCGAGAATGTGGTAGGATTGTATCATCCTTGAACTTCGGTTCAGAACGGATCCGGTGTAACTTCGATCATCGAGAATGTGGTAGGATTGTATCATCCTTGAACTTCGGTTCAGAATGGATCCGGTGTAACTTCGATCATCGAGAATGTGGCAGGATTGTATCATCCTTGAACTTTTGTTCAGAATGGATCCGGTGTAACTTCAGTCATCGAGAATGTGGCTGGATTGTATCATCCTTGAACTTCAGTTCAGAACGGATCCGGTGTAACTTCGGTCATCGAGAATGTGGCTGGATTGTATCATCCTTGAACTTCGGTTCAGAACGGATCCGGTGTAACTTCAGTCATCGAGAATGTGGCAGGATTGTATCATCCTTGAACTTCGGTTCAGAACGGATTCGGTGTAACTTCGGTCATCGAGAATGTGGCAGGATTGTATCATCCTTGACCTTCGGTTCAGAACGGATCCGGTGTAACTTCGGTCATCAAGAATGTGGCAGGATTGCATCATCCTTGAACCTCAGTTCAGAATGGATCCGGTGACCTCGATTGTCGAGAATGTGATAGGATTGCATCGTCCTTGGGTTTTGAGTCCAAAAGAGATCCAAAGACTTCTTTGTCTTTGTATTGTGGGCTGCTGCTGCTGCTGATGATGTTTTCTGATCGAAAAATCAAAGTGTGATGATGATGATGATGTTTCTGATCGAAAGATCAGATGTTGCTGATGATGATGATGTTCTCTGATCGAAAGATCATAAGTTGCTGCTGATGATGATGTTCTCTGATTAAAAGATCAGAATATGATGATGATGCTGTTACTGATGATGACGATGTTCTCTGATCAAAAGATCAGAATATGATGATGATGATGTTTCTCTGATCGAAAGATCAGAAGTTGCTGATGATGACGATGTTCTCTGATTGAAAGATTAGAATATGATGATGATGCTGTTGCTGATGATGATGATGTTCTCTGATCGAAAGATCAGAATATGATGATGATGATGTTTCTCTGATCGAAAGATCAGAAGTTGCTGATGATGATGTTCTCTGATCGAAAGATCAGAATATGATGATGATGATGTTTCTCTGATCAAAAGATCAGAAGTTGCTGATGATGATGTTCTCTGATCGAAAGATTAGAATAGGATGATGATGATGTTTTCTGATCGGAAGATCAGAAGTTGCTTATGATTATGATGTTGCTGATGATCATTATGTTCTCTGATCGAAAGATCAGAATGTGATGATGATGATGATGTTTCTGATCGAAAGATTAGAATGTGATGATGATGAGATCCTGATGATGATGATGCCATATTATCAAAGTATGATGATGATGACGTACTGATCGAAAGATCAGAATATG
>LPNX010498151.1:234892-264868 GCA_001517045.1 Pseudotsuga menziesii
ATATTAATAGATACCAAAAATTTCATGGATGAATAGGTATCCCATATATGATAGAAAAATCACCAAATACCAAATAGTAAAAGAACTAAGAAGCAATTTATCCCATGTCTTGGGCTGCTTGACCCACAAGGTTCATTGATTTCTCAAAGCGAAAAACAGTTTACTTGTCCTCCATTTTGTTTGTCACTTGCAGTCAACCAGTATAGACAAATTCTACTAAAACAAACTGAAAGAAGTCACTGCAATCGCACTGAAACGGGCTTTTAATTTTAAAGGAATCATGGGGGCTCATACAAGTAAAAAATCACAAGTAAAGCTTGAATTGACGAAGTCAAGCTCTGTCAATGGAAAGTTGACTCATCTTCCTAGTCAGAAAAAATCTTATGCTATCAAATATGATCAGAATTGACGATCCAATGGTTTAAATCGCAATTCATGTGACTATTGTACAATGTATAATGTACACAGAAGAATTTACCTAAGCCATGTGAAAGTAATCAAAGACAAATGTTTACAATGTACATGCCCTTTGATATCCATGATATCAGTTGGTTTGAATGACTATTTCTTTGAGTAACTCACTATGGTTCATTGTATGAATATTTTTACTAGCTTACAGGAGATGCTTTGACACTCCTTCAAAATATCACTAGTGGATTTTACTTCAGCTACGTTGTGACCTATTTTTGGTCATTTGTGGACATTAATAAAATTAACTTATCTCAAAATATTTTTCTCCATGGCACTGTTATCTCCTAGCCCATAAGAGTGTGGTCTAGTAGCAAGTAACGGGGTTATCAGGCTCATATTAACGCATAGACCTGGGTTCAACAACACCCCAAGTGAGTTCCGGAGAGGCCAGGTGCATGTCCTAAGTGACTTTGATGACATAGATATGCCCCCCGACAACACCACAACTTAGTTAAGCAATTCTATGAGAAGCATTTCTCAAAGAGAAAAAAAACCATTATATTTTGGCTACACATAATAATTCTTGGTATTTGTCACATTAGAACCAAATTTCATTGTAAGCTAAAAGGATCTAGAATTTTGAATATTAATCAAAATATCCACATGCCTTCAATAATGATACAAATTTGGATATCAGCAGATGATGAATTCCATGCTAAAGAGTAATTTTTGTTCCTTATTATTACTATGTCATGATTCCATTGAAGCATATAAATAGTCACTTCAAGGGAAGAAACTGAAAGCCATACCTGGTTCATTAATTGGTTCAGTTCTACATTTAGTTTAAAGTCTTGAAGGTAAGAAGAGGCTCTTCCTCAATGTGCTATTTTGTGGCTTATTTCTCTTTCTCATGACACATACTAGTATTCTTTCTCCGTCTCTCCTATCTTACGGTCTTTGACAACTTGTGTTTGTTGTGTGGTGTTGCAAGCTTTAAAGGCCAACCAGTATGTTGGGATTGCTATCATATTAAGACCTTTACTAATAGAATCACAAACCCTAGCTGAATCATGCAATCTGACAATTAATCCAATATAAAATAATCACATCAACATGCAAGAAGAGATATCACCAATAATCATCATAGATCTTGGTTGGAATTTATACCACCTTTAAACAATTTTGTTTCCTCGACAAAGTGATACTTATTTCCTCAAAGGCATTTCTCAAACATGAAAAATCTCAAAAATGTCGAGGGTGCATTAGGAAACACTTGCAGATTTCCTAATGTTTCCTGTAATCAAGAAACACAACCATCTAGGAAATATTTTTGAGATGTTTCTCATTTTTTGAGGCAATTAATGAAAACGTTGATTAGCAATTTAGCCTTAAAACAATTTCTTCAAGATGAAAATTATAGAAACTAATTTATAGTAATGCTAGGGTTTTGAATGCAATTATTTTGGAAAATATCATAATAACATAGTTGTTCCTCACTTATTCTTTCTCAACTAAGTTTGGGAGTGTGTGTGGGAGTTTAATAGCAAGTTTGAAGCAAATTTAGATGTTACAAGCAAGGTTTTTAGTGCCACAACAACCAACTTCTAGAGCTTAATCTGTGGTTAAAGTTCTAGAGACTTCTCCTTGCTTCGTATGAAATTTATGATAATTTTGTATGCAGTATGGGCCTATAAGGCTGAAGGCTTTTTTGAAGAATTTGCTGAACTCTTCCTATAAAATTTTATTTTTGAAATTACTGTAGATAGTGGACTATTTAGATTCACCTCAGCCTTTCAATATGAAATATGATTACCTAATTCTGTCCAAAAGAAAGGTATAGCCATTGTGGTTAGACAAAAAAGAATCCCCTGAACACACCTAAACACACAAAAATTAAAAAAAACTCAAATAATACACAACTTTCAAGACATTCTAGGATCGAACAGACAGGGAATCTGTAACTTAATTTGAATGTGAATGTTATGGCCTGTCCCTAAGAGGTCATGGCAGTGATGCCACAAATACCCAGGGCCATAGAATATAACACTCCTTTTCCAGGAGGTTTCTTCTTTTTCTCCCACTACTCTACTCGTATGCCTTCACAGAGGAAGGACAATGACATAATAGTTGGTGAAATAATAAGCACCATTAATGGGTAGAGTTGTTGTGTGACATTCACAATGGAATGTATGAAATTTAATCTAGTCACTCCATGCCATGAGGAGAGTAGCTCTTGTCAGAAGCATCTCGTCCCCATCACATATTATTCACCAAAAACCCAATACATTCAACCGCGGTGACAATGTATAGAAAAACACTGAAACAAAGTATCCTTAAACAACACCGTCCTTTCTGTGCTGTGTTCTGCCTATTTCTTTTCTATATAGAGAAGAGGATAGGTTGGTCTAGCCATTTTTTTGTTAGGGTTTAGGGTTTGTAAATGTGAGCATGCTCACGATAACTAATTAATTTTAGTTTGCTTAAATAGTTAAAAAATTTGACTACATTTTTCCTTAGTGTTCTGGTTTTATATGGAGTATAAAAAAGATGAAGTATCTAGCCAAGTGAAGGCACTATTTTCCTGTGCAGGAATAGAGCAGGAAGCAAGATGGAGGCACTAACCCCCCTTTTTTATATAATAAGGGAAAGGTCGAGCCTGAATGGAACAACCATACTACCAGGTCGCACCCCTATACAAAGTTCGAGCCTTGCAAGCAATCGATGCACTATCTATCGTAAGATAAAATATGGAATATAAGGAGTAACTCTAGTATAATTACTAACCTCTGTAATGCATTGTGTAGAGTCCAGATCGAAATCTTGAATTAGAGTCGCAGAGTCCAGACCCAGATTGAATTGATTCTTCAGATTCCTATGGGTTGTGGCATTATATGGGGATTATTTCCCGAATTTGGGGCTGAAACTTTTAAGATCCATAAATTGATGGCGAACCAACAATTTTTTCCTCCATCACTGAAAATCAATGGCGGACTAGTAGTTTTTTTCTCCATCATAGAAAATCAGGGGCAAACCAATAGTTTGTTTTCTCCATCATCGAAAATCAAGGCGAACCAGGAGTGTCTCTTCTCCATTACTCGAAAATCTGGGCGAGCACAGGATTTCGGGTGTCTTCTACATGATAAAATTTGGTTTTGCGTTTTTACTAGTATTGGCTAATATATTTAATATAGTTAGGGGTAATATATTGAAATTAAAAAAACCTTTGCTATGTTGAAAAATCGCCCTCTACTTTTTGGTGACCCCTCTTATTTTTCCCTTGGGCTAAATTTCTTCCCTAAAATTTTCCCTAGTAGACATGCCCCCTAGACCTTCTCCTAAACTAGACATAACTGAACTCAAAGGGACACCAACACAGGGTCTCTTAGGTCAGTAAGAGGTGTATTGTAATTTTCTGCAAACTTGTCTGCTTGCAAATATTCGATCTCTACTGATGGGAGATCAGTATCATTGTATCTAAGTTTTGTCTCAACTGGAACTTCACTGACACCAATCGATTCAAAAGAACCGTTTGTGTCCAGTCTTTGACTTTGAGGTGGTGGTGGAGGCTCCACTACTAAAAGTGGAGGAAGGTTTTGTAACCTTCTAGACCTACAGGGAGGTTGATCCTCCACAACTAAAGATTTAAATCACACACCTAAAGGTAAAACAAGATCACAAGCGGACCACAGAGCAAACTCCTAAAAAATCCTAAGTATCACAAACACAGGCAGGTAAAAGATACACCTTCCAATGGAACGTCTGGGATGATTAGGGCCTAGAATAAACCAGTGAAGATCAAAGAGTAGTTACCCGGAGTCCCGTGATACATTTTCTAGGTGCAATCTTTTGAATCACCAAACCGCCCTCTGAAATTGTTATCTAGGGTTTCATCCCATGCCTTCCCTAGGTACAATGGAAATAACCTTCCACAGTCACCTGTGAAAGAACCCTAAAGTATGGATACTAAGGCTACCAAACTTACAACAAGATTCTGGGGGAACAGTCACAGGTCTGACTCATTTGCATGGGCAGGGTAGATAAGCCTGAAATTCAAGCAACACCGACACCTCACGGGGCCCAAGGTGGTACTGAATGAACCCCCATATGCACAACAATCCTGGTATATGCTCGAATGAAGTATTGGAGGGGTATCTCTGCAACTAAGTCCTTGCATTACACCGTGATCAACTCCTATGTTAGAGGAGATTTCTGGTTGATCACTTGAAAACTTGGATTTACCTAATTATAAGCTAGTAAGTCCGAGTTCAAAATGATCTTGGATAGTTAAAGGATATCCTAGTCCAAGATCCTAGCCTAAGCTAATTGATGTAGACCCTAGAAATAAAATGTTGCTAATAGATTTTAGTTTATAGCGTTCTTTTTAAGGTTAATATTACTCAAGGTGGCGGAAGTGCAACTCATGGTGTTTTGATTCAACTGAAAGAAAAGATGATGTAAAAAAAACAAAAATAACTGCTATTCAAAATGATTTTTTTTTCTTTTTTTTTGAAACAAATGAAATTTGCTTAAGAACTTTAAAAACAAAAGACTTCTTTTTACTTTTTCTTTTTGAAAATAATGGAAATAAAAACAAGTGTACAATGAGCCTAAGTTGGGGCTAACAATGCAATTACAAGTGGCTTGTTTGATTTTATTTTCAAAAATCAAAAGCTAATGCAAACTAATGCAGCTAGGCAGATTAATAAACTTGAACATGTATAAATATCAGAAAAGTAATAAGATCTATAATTACTAGCTTGAAAGACTCAACAAGACTGGACCCAAAACCCTACTTGGGATGAACTACTGACTTTGGAAACCAAGTATATGAAAACAATGGAAAAAAGGGAAAAGTTTAGATCACTTCTATAGAAATCAGACATAGAAAAGTGGATCAGAGAACTGACAGAGATCACAAAATCACAGAACCACTTACACTCAAGCCAACAAAGCCAAGAGGAAAGACCCAAATAAAAATATTACACATGTAACTAATCTAACCTTATAAACCTAAACCTTGTAAATACAAGATATAATGAAATGATCCTAATAACAGATCAGTCCAGACCAAATAAACAACCTTAAGAAATCAGACAAATGCCAAAAATGCTTGAAAAGGGACAAACCCTAGATCTTGGACATGAGCCTACAAGAAATCGTGATTGTCTATTGAACAACCCATGAATCACTCGCGACTCTCACTAAGGAAACCCGTGATTAAAACCTAAAACTCATGACTATTAGTACATCAACCCGCAAGTGGTTCAAAAAAATTTCAAAAGAAAAAATCCTAAGGCTAGAAATCCTACATGCCTAGAAGAATTGACTGAAAATCAGAAAAGTGCAAATCAAGTTAGAAATAAACACAACAAAATTGGACTGAAAACATGGTAGGAGAGGCTTCAACACAAACTAGACTCCCCAATGGAGTCACCAGCTCTGTTGTGAGAGATATCTACCTTAGGACTTGGAGTACTAGGGTCATCAACATACTAGGGGGTGGCTAACAGACATTAAGGTTTTGGAACATAAATTGATAGAATAGGGGTTATCAAGACAAGTACCTTTCTCAAACAATTAATTCTAGCTTTCAATCCCTTTTCCAGATGCTCCAAAGCTCTCTACACTTCAATACCCGCAACAAAGACAAATGGTTTTCCACAATGTGTCTTATTTTTATATAAATGAATATGAATAGACTACAATTGCATTAAATATAAATGACAACATAGATCATTATTCATAACAACAAAAGCATGGATAACAACATAAGTGGAAGGAAAACATTCTTTATTACTAAAGATTCTAAGAACATTACAACCCTATTTGAGGAAATCCTTCTTCCGCAGACCAGGAAACGAGTCCTTCTTTCTCCTTTCTCTAAGATATTTTCTCTAGCATAACCTTGCACTCCAAAGTTGGTTCCCCTATCCTCTATCCCTCCCCTCTATTTATACTTGTTGGTGAGGAGAGGTTACAAGGCCTAGGATGGTTAGGGGAGTTGGGGAAGTTATGATTTTGAACCCATCTACCCTTAGAATAATCATGTTTTATTTTTTAATTGCATTAAGGAACTCATAGGTGCATATAAGGGTAACTCACAAGTGTCTCGGGACTTCTATGAAGGCAACCCGCGACTGCAACATTTTATAGTTGAGTCGCGGGTTTTATATGAAAATTCCCGTGAGTTACATGTGAATTGTCCCAAGGAGGACTCACGAGTGCAAGTCAAATTTATATATAAAGGTGGCAAGGCTAGAGAAAACATGTACGTATCAAGGCTTGGCTTCATCTATATTTTTTGGGCTATTCAATCCACTTTGTCCTTTTGTGTCTAGACACATTTGGTGTCAGTACTTGGACGGAGAAGTGCCATTTCATTGTATAACAATCTTGCAGTTGTGTATGTTCCTGATCTAGTTGAGCAGACTCACCTTCTTCCCAAGAAGGATATTCCTCCAGACATCTAATCAATCTCACACCTACTTGAGTTTGGAGCAGTGTTCAAATGTTTTGGTGTGCACATGTCCATTTTTTAGGGAGGGCTTTGTTCCCATGAGTTTTTCCATGTTTCCTCATTTTACATGGACAAGATAATAATGGGGTGACCATAAGACTTTGTTGCTTGGGCTCTAATAAGATTTTATTCACATAAATTCAGACTTAAGGGGGGGTATTGGAATATTTAAAAACCCACCTATAGACTTAGGATATGATTATTAATCATTTTGCTTAATTTCCTAGTTACTAGACTAGGTAGTTGGCCATATTTTGACATATTTGACCACCACTTGCCATCATTAACCCATGATGTGCACCGGGGTAAGATTCTACTGCTTTATTGACTATCTAGTTTAGTAAGGGTGTATTTCCTACTTTAACAACTTGTGTCCATCTTTTTCTGCTTTTTAGTGGATTAAGATAAAGCTAGTCATATGACAACTGTCATCTTTTGTGTCCAACCCATCCTCCATGATTTTCTCTCAAGTTTCCATGATTAGAAATATTTACCGTCACTCATTAGTTAACCCACTTGCTTTGGCTAATTCATGACCTCTTTGACAGGTTTGGGAAGTGTTTTTGTCACCTTTGGGGGTTTTTCATATTTTAGTAAGCTTGCTTTATGAGCTATTTGAATTGCCTCCTTGGGATTCAATTTTCTCTATTGAGAGTGTACTAATATTGTACTCAGATCAATATTCATCAATGTAATGGAATTTCATCCACTTGAGCATAAGTTTCTCTTATGTGTGCTTAATGCTTTCTTCTTAATTCTTCTATCTTTTTGTAGCAATAGAATTCTCTTAGTGAAATCTTGATATGCACTATTTTTCACCCGTGTGAATTCTAATAGAATTCAACTTATAGTCATGTTTTTTCCCTTTTGGTTCTGCATATTCTAGTGAGCTTTGCTTTAGGGCTATGTTTTTTTTATAGTTATTCATACTGATTGTCGAAATATCATTTGCAAATCCATTTCTATTTGTTTGAATATATCCAAGGGCATCAAAGGAAAGCTTAAGGAAGAGGCTTCTAACATTCAATCCTATAGAATAATATAATTTACAAGTTTCAAATGGAGTTTTGTCTTCAAGGCATCCCAACACCTCTAGTCTTATATTATGTTACAATAAATAGCATTGTAGATTAGACAATTAGTGTAAATGCAAAAAAGATATTTTTATCCCTTAAATTTCCCTATGTGTTTTGGTCCTCTTGCCTAGATATTCAATGATGCCTACGAATACCAATTCTATGTGCTTTGGAGCTTCTCCATACGTCAATCCATGCCACATATTGGGATATAGTTTCAACATCTTGTCCAAGATTTTGGTAGAAGCATTCAACAATTTTCTCATAGATGGGTCAGGTACTTTATCTTCTTCTCCATGAACAATCAGAAAAGGCAACCTCACCTGTAGAATGTAACTCATTAAAAACATGACAACCTTTCTATAAAAAAATATCTGTGAAAGGAAACTGGAATAACTTGATATACATTGAATAAAATGTTCAATTTATGGTACCTTGTCTAGTCATTTCTCTATGTCCAAACTTGTCATCAGTAGCTCAAAATCAATATTTTTCCTGTATTTATGTTTAGGTGCATGAAAGTTTTTTTTAAAGGTGTAGGAAATTTGTAACCATGAGAATGAACCAATAGTATAAACATTGGATATTGTTGTATTTCTAGTAGGAATGAAATGATGTCAAAATTCTTCACCTCTATTCTTTTATATGGGTCCTTAAAGCCCATATCTTTAATGTCCTATGTGGGCATAATCTTCCACTTAGGAATTATTACAGTAGCGTTCACAATAGGCTGAGAACTACGGGGCTGGGATTTAATTCCTCGATTATATGTAGTAACTACAAACACTGTAAGTATGGATATAAAAAACTTGGTAGGTATGTTCAAACTACTAGTTTGAGAATTTACAGAATAATTAAGTTCACTTTACGAATTATTTTCTATACAAGAATTAGAAAGGTTGACCATGGAAGAGGCATATAAGGTCTTTGGCTTCCATGTCTATCGATACCCATATGCAAATAAAGAGCTTTTATCCTCACAAACTTTGAATGAGCTCCTGCACAAGGATTAATTACTCCCAATAACTTCTGTCCACAAATTTATGAGCATCCTTATTTACTATTATTATGGTGTTGTTATGTTGTCCACCTCTTCATATTTGATGTTATTGTGTTGCTACCCTAGCATGTTTGATGCTCAAAAACAAAATCTGGTAGATTCAAACACTTTTTTATCTTCAACTACGAATAGGAACAACCTTAAGAAAATAGAAAAAACATAATTCTATTTCCTATGGAATCCATCAAAAATTGACTTTCTTTCATCCTTTGGAATATGATAAGGAAGTGAATCCACAGCCTATGAACTCCAGTGATCTACATCCTCATTAAAGGCTCTATTTATAATTAATGCAAGCTCACTCATAAACATATTTCTTACCATCCCAACTACAATATAGAAACATAGAGATCTCTCTGAAGTGTTGAAGACCAATCCAACAGAAAACTGCACCAAGTATCTTCTCCTACCGAGCAATGGAAAGATCTATCAAATCTGTTGTAGAACATCACATCACATAAGATAAACATAAATTTCAATAAGAGAAAGTTTGTGTTTGGAAGGGTGTATAGAAAGTCACAGTAAGTCTTGTGTTGTAGAGGATGTATATGAAGTCCTCAAAATTTGAATCAACTCAAGGCACATCATCCATGGTTTTCAACACTTCCATAATACCAAATGGGTTCTTCCATAGGTGATCCACACAAAACATTAACAAATTTTGTTGATTATTAATGAAATTATTTATGGCTGTGTCTAAGCACTTAATTGCATAGCATCCAGCTATATGTATCCTAAATTTTAAAGCATTAGATATTGTTGATACTAAATATGTAGCTTTTCTAAAAATATTTACCACCTTCTGCATAAGGTAATTAAATTTCAAATAAAGAAGTATTATTGTGGATTTTTGGAAAGTTGGAACACCAAACAATTGTATGTCAAATCAATATCTATATTTTAATGTATAAATAAATATTTAAAGATTTAGTCAACCATTTAACTTATGTTAGTTTTGAAAACCAATTATATTATTTGTAAAAAAATAGGTCATTGGTTCAACAATACTCATAATATACATTTAGAGGAATTAAGGAGCATTTTGATAGAATATTGTGGTGTTGCAAAGGGTATCCATATCCTTTGAAATTACCATAGTAAACTCTTGCATACACATTCTCAAATGGGCCAGATGAAGACCCTGACATAATTTCACTTGAAGGTTACCTAGAAATGAGTTGACTACAGAGCCTTTTGAAACTCCTTCTGTATGCATTGACACTCATTCTTGTGAAGCCCCTCCACTTTCCATTTGGCACACCACACATGCTCTCTTTCCACCTTTGTTTAAGTTATTTCTTGATTTAGTTATGTCAACATTGTTATATGTATTTGGAACTATACTAGGTCTTGAAATAAATTAGATGTTGCAATATTTGTATTTCTAGGGTATCCTTAATGGAATCTATCCATGTATATTGCTCCAAGTGTTCCCTTGGAGCTACTATCATTTGTTGTAATATAGGAATTATACTAAGAGCAAGTAGGTGATCCATAAACCATGATTTATGGTGAGTATCATCCATCTAATAAGTCAATCAAATCCCAAAACCTTCGAGCATATTCCCATGTAGTTTCCTAGAGTATTTACTTAATATAAAAATCATTCAACTCTACAATACATTGTTTCTTTTAATTAGGTTGTTGGAAATATAAACAAATAATTATTTTACCTTGTCTATTATCAAAATCATCCCACCTTGTGGACTATGCATAAATTTCATATACCATTCTAAGATCATGCATGATAAAATTGTTGAAAACTCTACAACCTTAGTTGTAGGGGTGGTACCATTAACATTCCATGTAGCCTAGTAGACAAACTAATGTTATGAGTTTCAATTTAGAGAAAGTCCTCTTAGACCTGCATATTTTACAAATTTCTAAGTATGGTATCAATTACCATCCATTTGATTAAATCTCATTTGATTCCATGCACTACTACTATTTTGACTAATATTCCCTCCAGACATTGGCTAACTACGATGAAAAATAAAATTAGATTTAACAATTCTAAAGGCATCTAATTTTTCAAAGGTTCCTATGGTGTGGTTGGTGCTAAGCTAGCTACATTGATGTATTTCTCTCAAATTTGGGCTAGAATGTAACTTGTGTTAAAGCCATATCTATTTCATCAATATAGGTTTCATTATCCATTTTAGGTTCATCCTTCTAAACTTGTCATTTTCCTTTCACCACTATACCCTCTTGTGGATTCCATCCCAACATCAAACTCCTTTCCTCCAAATACTAGCTAGCCATCTTTCCTTGTTTCTTATGCTCCTCTCACATATTAATTTCTTTTTTTCCACAAAAAAAAATAAATCATAACTTTATATACAAGTTACAAAATTACATTTTGCAGATGATCCACTATCAAAATGATAAGTGTCCATTTGATCAATATAAACTGCTAAAAAAAAGCTTATACAAAATATCAAAAAAATAAGTCTTATTTACAAAAATCATCCATATATTGCAGATATCCATGAAAATCAACAACAAGTCAATCTGTTGTCCCCATATGCTTCACAAAAAGTTCAGCTCCATTGTATAATACTTCTTTACAGGTATCATCCATATACATCAGATATTCATCAAGAATGCTGTCAGCAAAACTGCACAAAAAACTGCATAATCATCAAAGTCATTACCATCAATGTCATAAAAAATCATCCAAGTATACAAGCCATGTATACAAAAAGATAAATGTATTATCTTCCATACAATAATCAGCTCCAAACATTGCATAAGTATCTCCATATTAAATAAGACTAAGTCCATCAAAAATCACTGAACAGTTCAGATTGTCAACAAAAAACAGAAAGATCAGATCATAATTCTCTTAAAAAGAGCAGTACTTCAAAAAACCTGATAGGAATCAAGTCTCCCAGATCCAATAAACTCAGAGATAAGACAATACCCATTTTGAACTTTCCCACCATCATTGGCTAACTTATCAACTGATGCATTTATTTCTCTATAAATTTGTTTGAAATCTGTCTGCTCAAATAAATCAGATAGTCTGTTGACTTCTTGTAATAACTGAGCAAGTTGTAGATTGTGAATTCTGAATTTACCTGTAATCCAGTTAATGACTAGCAAGGAGTATCCAAACACCTGGATTTTAGAAATCTGCTTGTCCAATGCCAAAATTAAAAGTTTCAGAGCATATAACTCGGCAATATTGTTAGTACCTATTCCCAACCTAGCTTTAAAAGTGAAAACATGATCATCTTTGAGGAAAAGAATACCCCCAACACCACACAGATGTGGATCACCAGAAGCTGAACCATCAAAACACCCCAAGGTTTCGATTTGTTAATAATCTCCTCAGTAATGATTCTAATCTTCAATACTTCATTATCCCGAGGATAAGAATAAAGTAAACCCAAACTGGATGAATAAACCTGTGTAGGAGATGGAGTAAAATCATCAAAACAGCTATGATTCCTAGCCTTCCATATAAACCAAGTTACAATGACAGGCAGAGATTTGATTGATTTTACCTTGTTATTGAAACACCAATTCTTCTTAAAAGAAAGAATCGAGTCCCCAACCCATAAATTCTTAATTTTAACCTTAGAATCAATCTCCCTCCAAACAGATTCAGTAAAAGGACATTCAACCCCTAAATGAAAATTTGTTTCAGCATCATCTTTACACAGGTAGCATTGTCTTGGTCCCTCCCAACCCCTGATTTTTAGTATATCCCAAGTAAGGGCTTTACCTGAGAATAAAAACCAACAAAATATTTTTGACTTAAGGGGGCACTTAAGTTTCCAAATCATGCTCCACCACTAGGAAGTTTCCATCTCATGATTTTCCAGAATCAAATGCATGTATCCACCTTTAGGAGAATACTTACCAAATTTTTCTTGGTTCCAAACAAGCACATCATCCTCATTTTTAAGTATGATATGAATAGATTTTAGGATGGCTAGATATCCATTCCATGCATTAATATCCTAAACCTCAACAAAACCAAGTACTTCAGCACTTATCCATTCTTGTTCCATCAAATGAGACACTGTTGATGACCCAATATCTTTCAAAAAGAAAAAACTTGCAGAATGCAGAATATCAATCAAGTGAGAGGGTAAGCTATGTTTCCATTTCCAACCTACCCAAGGATCCAAACCAATATGAACATCAGCTCCATTCCCAACCTTCCAAACAAGAAAATCACCAATAAGATTAAAAGACCAGAGCATAGATTTCCAACAAATAGATATACCTAATTTCTTCTTATCCTTGACTCTTATCTAGTCTAGCAATGTAAGAGGCCTAATATATTTTTGAGTGACAATCTGAACCCATAGTCCCAAGCCATGGATAATGTTCCATACACTCTTAGCAGCAAGTGCTTTGGCAAATAGAGCAGGTACTTTCAACCCCCACCCACCCATATATTTTGGATTTTCCAAGACCTTCCAGGAAGTCCAAGGAAATCCGGAAGACGATCCACAACTATCAGACCATAAAAATTTAAAACAAAACTTTCTGATTTTCTCAATAATCCCAAGTGGAATCCAGAAGTGCATCCAGTAAACAGGCAAATATTCAAGGACAAACTTTATCAAAATAAGCTTACCACCCCTAGACAACCATCTAAAACTCCAATTCTTAATGCGTTTTTCAGCTTTTGCAATGAGCCAGTCCCAATCTTTCAGTAAATATCTGCAAGGTTTTAAATAAAACCCAAGGTATTTCATACCACTATCAATTTTTAGAACAGTGAATGAAAAAATGTTATGTAAAGAGATCAACTCTGTATGATCCAGCCCAGAATAATAGAAAGATGGTTTATCCTCATTAATCATCATCCTTGAGGATTTAGTAAAATCCATCAAAATTTCATACAAAGTTGTTAAATACTGGGCAGATCCATCCGTGATCATAACAATGTCATCCACAAAAAGAACATGAGTCAATGAAATATTATTTCCAAAAGAGATGCCCCTGAAAACACCATTTAATTTAGCAGAAAGTAGAGCCCTACCCAAACCTTCAACAACAACAAGAAAAAGCAAAGGGGCAAGTGGACACCCTTGTCTAAGTCCACGACCAGGCCTAAAGAAGCTAGAAGCCACACCATTAATCAAAATAGAAAAAGATACAGACTCTTAGGCTGCTCATAACCCAAGTAATGAAGGATACATCAAAACCCATTTTGGTTAAAATAACCCACAAATAAATCCAACTGACTCTATCGTAGGCTTTAGATAGATCAATTTTCAGAACCACAGACTTTAAACCCTTACAATGAATAGAGTGAATGCCTTCCTGAATGGCACCCACATCATCATGGATTTGCCTACCAAGCAAGAAACCGAACTGCTCATTTGAGATATATCTGCCCAATACCTTCTTAATTATGGTAGATATAATCTTACCAATAACTTATAACTAAAATTACATAAATAAATGGGCCTGTAACCATCAAAAGTACTAGGACAATCAGATTTAGGTATCAAGGCAATGAAAGTTGAGTTAAAAACAGTTGGAATTTTTCCATTCTTCCTTGAATCCTCGATAACCCTTACAGATCCATACCCATCACATCAAAAATAACCCTATAAACCTCTACAAGAATCCCATCCAAACCTGGACTCTTATCATTGTTACTCAGAATAAGAACAGGTTTTATCTCATCCAAAGTAATAGAGGTCATAAGATTAGAATTCTCCTCAACAGTTATAGATGATGGAAAATGATCAACAATTTTCAAAAGTTCAGAAAGATGAAGATTCGTATCAGCCTGAAATAAAGTCTCAAAATGCTGAACACCAGCCCCAACAATAGCATCAAAACCTTCCACCATACTGCCCCTATCATCTTTGATCTTCCATATAGAATTAACATTGTTTCTTTGATTAGCAAATTTGTGGAAAAATGGTGTGTTATCATCCCGACAAAGCAACCAAATAGCCCTACTCTTATGTCTGGCTTCATGTTCTCTATCCAAGAGGATTTTTCTCTTTCGAGATTCCAAATCAATCAGAGATGCCTTATCCTCTTCAAAAGAGAAACCAAAACCAATATTATGAGAAAAAATAGTGAGCAAAATTTCAATTTCCACTAAATCTTTGAACTCCATCTCCTTTTTCAAAACATACCAAGAAATAGAAACATCCTTAATACGCTTGAGATTAGAAGAAAAGTGAGATGCAGGGGTAACATGCAAGTTATCAGAGTAGACCACCCATGATTCTTTTAATAATTTAACCAAATCATCATTTACAAGCCAATGTGCATTAAACTTGAAAGGACTTCTCATCTGAATCCCCCTATTCAAAATTTGAAGAAAAACAGGTTGATGGTCAGAGTCCCCACCACTTCCCACCCACTGACGATAAAATAAATTAAGATCTAACAGGTCAGCTGATACAAGAAACCTATCCAATCTTTTACAAATGCTCTCAGCCCCTACTCTTCTATTAGTCCATGTGGGAAGCATAACAAAAGGTACAATATCCACAAGTCCAAAGGTCTCCAAAGATTTTATAAAAAAATCAGATAGAGAATCCAATCTTGCTCTAGTACCCCAAATATCATATAAACCCATGGAAAAATTCAAATCCCCTCCTAGGATTAACTTTTCACATTTACGGCATTCCAATTCCATAAGATTATTCCAGAAACCTACTCTGTCAGTATAAGGACCATAGATGTTGGCAAAACATATATCCAAATTTAGTTCAATAGAAAACAAAGAAGCACAAAGACACGAACCCACACCCCAGGCATTCAATAAGTGAAAAAATTTGGATCTCCAACCTAAAAGAAGACCTCCCGATTTGCCTCTAGCATCCACAGAAAGAAATGTCCAGCCACTCATCATGGACTCCAGTTCATCCGCAAACAAAATCCCATGACCCATAGATTCTTGCAAAAATAAAACATCAATATGCTAATCTTCAATTAACCTGCACACCGCTAGTTTTTTTGGTTTACTAGCCAAACCACAATAGTTAAGGGTCATTAAAATCATAAGGTAACCTTAACAGGGGCTAACACTGTTCTAAGTGCCTTGATAGCAATATTTTGATCACTATCCTTCAAAGGTAGACCATCAGAACAAAAACCCGAAATAACTCTGCCCAATCCAAAGCCAGATGAAATAGGATAATCCTGTGTCAATTTAGTACAAGACCTAAGGAAATAACCAAATCCATTAACAACTTTCTTAAAAGGGGAAATGAACCCCAAATTCCTTAAAGGAGAAATAGACAAAACACCATCCTCAGATTTACCAACTGAAACCTTCGAAATCAAATTCAAATCCACACTCTGAAAAGGTAAACTAAGGGGTTTAAGAGTCTGAATGCAAGACTTCATAGGAAGAGCCTTCCCACCAGGATATAAACCCAAACCCTCATCCCTAGGTGTCACCGAATCAATACTCACATCAGAAAGGTCAACAGAAGGCACAACATAATTTTTTACCCTCCAAACATATTTAGGTTTATGTAAATTCTCATCACGATAATTCTTATTTAAGGATACATGACAGTGAGAAACCAAATGACCATAATCGTGACATTTGTTACATTTGAAAGGTATTCCTACATAATCCAATGATTGACTAAAAACAAATTCCCCGTGCTTAATAGAAATATCAGATGCAAGTCCATTCCGAAGATCAATTAATACCAAAACCCTCCCCAAACAACAAACCCTCGATTCTAAAAAGGAAAGATCAGCCTCCAGAAAAGTCCCCAGGGTATTGTAGCTAGGGTTTTACCCCTAGCTTGTGCGAATGAGCACCTACTAAGGAGAAGTGACTCCTTAGTAGCAGTTTAATAAAATGAAAATGGAAATGCTAAACATGAATAAAAACTAATCTAAAACACGTGCATGAAACAAAACAGCAAAATATAAAGAATGTTTTTTTTATTGATATTACCTCCGATGTGGAGGTTGGTGAAGCCCTTTGCGCTGATCCAAGAGGTTGCTCCAAGCTCCAGCTGCTCCTTCTCTTTCTCCAGTGGTGGAAATGGGCCAAAAGGGGCTCTCAATGGTGAAAGTAGCTCAAAGGGTGAGCTAGGGTTCCAAGAGCAATTTTGGCAGAGTAAGGATGCTTGTGATTGTGGATTTTAAATGAGGGGTCTCCATCACTTATTTATAGTTTTTTAGTGGTGGAGCGCTGGCCCATGGTTTTTGGAAACCATGTGGTTTAGGGCAGCTGTTTAGGGTTTTTTCCTCCTTTTCCTCATTATTTTATATTTTTTCTTCCCTTTTGGGGATTTTTGCTATTTTTAGAGGAATTTTGGATATTTTTGGAGGAAAAAAGGGGTTTTTTGGCCTTTTGGAGGCTTTTTAGAGGTTTTATGGCCTTTTGGAGGCATTTTAGGCCTTTTGGAGGCTTTTTGGTGGGATTTTCAGGTTTTTGAAGGAAATATGGTAGAAAAATGGACAAACGAGCCATGTAGTGGGGTAGATGAGGTAGTGAACACTTTTTGGGTGTTAACAGATTGCCCCCTGATGTGCGAGGGCAGGAGCTCATCGTATGGCCGATGGACATCATAAGTCATATATGGTTTTCCTGGGGTGTGGAGAAGAGAAGAAACAAACTGAAGCCCGGAACAACGATCCTGAACCAACTGCAAGAACTAAAAGTACATAACCTCAATAATGGATGAGGAATCATCTGATCATATGGACGAGGCGGGCATTCCCATGCTCGTATTAGGATATAACATAATAATAATAATGGGGTTCTGACATATACATGGTCTCAAATACTGAATGAGGAAGAATCTCAATATATGGACGAGGCGGGCATACCCATGCTCGTATCAAGATACATAAACATAACTGTGAGGCCCGAAAAGAGGGACCTATAGGATGCCATACTGCTCGCTGGAACATACTGCTGGGCGGATCATGTCTGAGCTGAAAAACTGATGCACTGAAATGACAGCAGTGCTACTGAATATGGTACCAAAGGAACTAATGAACTGCTGGATCAGAGTGACAAGGGTCACACTCGCAATGGTACACTGAACTGGAACTGAACTGGGTACTCAAGGAAGCGCGGAACAGGGTGGCTTCCGAATACAATCGCCAACGCAGCCCGGACATCCACGGGAACATATAACTGGGTGTTCCGAAGTGACTCACCAATGTGCTAGAGTCGGGGGAAATCCGGGGTCTTCAACAAATAATGGAAGGGATATAAATCCTGCGCGATTCTCAACGATGCTATCAAGGTGCTGAAGTCGAGCATGTGAGAAACAACCATTCGGAGAGGCAATGATGACTCCTCCCAAAATGGTCCGTAGGCACTCACCACGGATGGTGATGGGTCCAAGGCGCAGGGGCCTCTGGGTCTATCCTCTGGAATAGAGGGGCTGTCGTCGACAGAGGGAGACCTGCAACTATCAAGGCAATGATGTTTCCTTGACAGGAGCGCGAGGTGGAAAACCGAAATGTGATAGTACTGATGGCAGGATTGATAAACTGGGGGGAATAACTGGGCAAGTAGAGTGGGGGACTCAAACTTCATTTGTTCAGAGTATGATGGCGGGGAGGATCGGGCAGCATATGAAACTGACTGGTGGTAAGGGGGTCATAGCTGTATTGGATCTGGAAGGGTGACTGGGCTGAGGGAGACTCAAGCTGTGGTAAAATGACAGGAGACTGCAGAATACTCTGAACAAAGGCGACCTGGTTGGGGGTGCTGCTGAGAGGATCGATCATAGCGCCAAGAGGCACGGGTGGACTTCTTCATGGGTCAGGGAACTAGAAGAAGTGTGTATATAAAATGGTACTGTCATGTGGATTTATACGAGCCCAGGACAGTTCGTGCTCATGGTTGCTTTCAATTTTAAGGAGTCTGAAAGCAATAAGAAGACTCTGAAGTGAGAGAATGGTACTGTCGTGCGGATTTTACGAGCCCAGGACAGTTCATGCTCGTGGGTGCTTTCAATTTTAAGGAGTCTGAAAGCAATAAGAAGACTTTGAAGTGATGGAATGGTACTGTCGTGCGGATTTTACGAGCCCAGGACAGTTCATGCTCGTGGGTGCTTTCAATTTTAAGGAGTCTGAAAGTAATAAGAAGACTCTGAATTAATGGAATGGTATGGTACTGTCATGTGGATTTATACGAGCCCAGGACAGTTCATGCTCATGGTTGCTTTCAATTTTAAGGAGTCTGAAAGCAAATAAGAAGACTATGAATATATGTAATGGTACTGTCGTGTGGTTTTTTATGAGCCCAGGACAGTTCATGCTCGTGGGTGCTTTCAATTTTAAGGAGTTTGAAAGCAATAAGAAGACTCTGAAGTAATGGAATGGCCAGGCAAGGAGGAAGTGTTCAATCAAGGAACATTTATGATGACTAGGAACGAGGGTGGGGGGGGGAACATTGGTGGGCCTCCTTGCGGGGTGAATGAATGGTGGAAAAATAACGAAACATTTGCAGTATGACAGGAGTGGATGGCTCATGTAAAAAGTGTGGAACATTTTGATGGCGGCCGATGTGGCGCGCAAACCGAGGCGACTAGTGGTGTCAAAAAATGGGTGAAAAAATTGACGTAGAAAAAGAATGCGACGAGGTGACCGACGTGACGGGCTCATTGCTCTGATTCCAATGGTGGAAACGGTTCGAAAAATGGACTTCGTATTGGTTCAGAACGGCCAAAACAAGAAAAAAGTCAACGGACTATAAATAGTAAGTGGGCCCAACATAACAAGTGTCATTTGTACTATTTGACTTTGACTAGCGACCAGAGTGGACCAGAGCTGAGGTGGCATTTTTGTACGCTCCGACCGACCCCGACCAATTTCAGATCCGGGAGATACAGGTATTTCGTGAAACTCATACCTGCATTGTCATTGGGTTCGGGGGGGGGGGGGAGTGGGTCCCAGGGTACTCTTTGTCCGGTCCACGTGGGGTGGACCGTGGGTTAGCGGGTCGGAACCGCGGGTTTAGGTCCGACAGTAGCGGTTAGAGACCGCGGGTTTAGGCCCGACAGGCGCGGTGAGGGACCGCAGGTGTAGGCACGACAGTCGCGGTTTGGGACCGCGGCTGGATGCCTAACAGCCGCGGGCGGGTTTTTTTTTTTTTTTTTGGAAGGGGAAGGGGAAGGATGATTTGTTTGACATGAGTCTGATGAGGTTCCTTTGCGTGATTGACAGGATGCCGCAGGTGTTGTGGAGAGAGTGGGAGATACCAGAGGAGATTATGGCCATCGTCCGAGAGGACCGACGGGTGCGGTCGATGCTGGGGTTGTTCGAATTGCTGAAGTTCGCTGAGGTACCGATGATGCGGTCAGCAGCATTGCTGCTGAACCGACTGGTTGGTTTCTGGGAGCCAGACACACAGGCGTTCCGAGTGCAGGGTGAGAGGGTGGACCTCACCCTGATTGATGTATACTTCTTGACGGGGTTGCCCTGCCTGGGGAGGGTAGCAGACACACAACCGTGGGTGTCTGCGGACATTGATATGGATGACATGTTGGAGCGGTTCTGTGGGCCAGAGGCTCGGGTGCATAGGAATGCACTTCTGGTGAGAGACCTACAGGAGCCAGCAGTACGGGCCATGGCAGCTTGTGTGGTGCGTGTTTTGGGATCCTAGTCACCGGAGAAGGTGTCTGGGGGTCAGATGTAGCTAGTGGAGCGCATACTGGCCGGTGTGTATTATGCGTGGGGCCAGATGTTTCTGACCTGCGTGCAGCGGCAGCTGACAGCAGCGAAGGAATCTGGCAAGGGGTTTTTCTATGGTTCCTTTTTATGTGCATTCTTTATGGAGAGGGTACCCACACTGCGGCCGAGGGTGCCCGTCAGAGCAGGAGGCTTGAGGGAGCCGCGGATGGTGCGGTGGGGCGAGATGATGCGCCGCTGTGGTGGTGGCGATGTTGGCAGGTACTTCACACAGGAGTTGTACCTACAGTGGCTCCAGCTACTGTTGACGCTAGATGATTATCCATATAGAGATATGGATTACACAGGAGATCCAGAGGCACCACGGCCGCCTGGACAGGCATGGGGACCAGATGGTACATATGGTTTGATTGCATTGTCAAGCTTTATAGATATGATAGTTGATTGATATATTGTTACTGACAAATGGGTGATTTGCAGATGTGGGTCCGAGGCCACCGCCAGGGCATGTGGCATGGAGGGGGATTGTGGCCGTTCCAGCGCTGCCTGGGCGGGGGGAGGTGCATCGTCGGGATGCAGAGGGGACGCTGGAGTCTGTACGGGCCCTGCTCGACCGTTTACTGGTGGGGGTGACTGACGAGGGGTGGTGGGACATTGATCTGGACTTGATTCAGGATTGCATGAGGGCACCCCACGACTTCAGATCGATTGTGATCCGGGTGGCTATCTTGGCGGATAGGGCACGGGCACCGGAGCCCAGACGGGATGAGGATTTGCCAGAGGAGGAACGAGGGGAGGATTCAGAGGTAGCGGATACCGACAGTGACGCGGGGTACGACTCTCACTAGGGAGTGCAGGGGACTCCCCCTGAGTTTTGTAGATACGACGTGTATTTTATGAGATGTAGGGATGTACAGGCATTTTTTGTATAGCTGAGTACAGGGGTACTCAGGGCATGTGTAGCACTGTGACATGTATTTTTTGATGTATATATATATGCACATAGATGCACCTTTTTGTGATGTTGTTTTAGTTGTACGCACATGGATGCGCTTTATGATGTGTGATATGTTTGTATTGCACGTGGATGCAAGTAGTCTAGGATGTTTGGGAACGTGGATGCCCCTTGTGTATTTTATGGGATGCGTCATGATGTATGTAGGATTAGGCATGTGGATGTGTTGTTATGGTTTATGTACATGGATGCAAATGTGGATGCACTGCAGTCTTTTTGGGTTTTTTTATATATTTTGATGAGGTGCTATGGAGGATGGAGGTGTTACATGGTGTGATTGATATGCCAATCTAGGATGTTATTGGCCATTTGATCTGCGACACTATTGTAAGCTCTTGGAACATGTGTGAATGTGATGGATTCAAACTGTCGGCTGAGTTGTTTCGTACGCAGGAATTTTCTAAATAGGCAAGGATCACGCACCTGGTAGCAGTTGTTGAGCTAGGAGACAAGTAGCTGGGAGTCCAGAAACACATGAAGGTGACATATGCCCCTCTGGAGGGCAGCAGTCAGGAGACCGGTCACAGCATCATACTCCACCTGGTTATTGGTAGCGGCGCCTATACATATTCCGTCAAGGTGAATCAGTTCGTTGGAAGGGGAATATAAGACCCATGCTGCAGAAGCCAGGTTAGGAGACCAGCGGCTTGCGCCATCAGCAAAGCCAGTGTAACGAGGTGGAAGATGGTCCATCTATGGGCATGCAAAAAATGACGAATGTAAGATTATGGTAAAGAAGGTGAAAAACAAAAAGAGAGCAAACTGTACAAAGCGGACCCATGAGGTCGCGGTTTCAGTTAAGGGTAAAAACATTTAAGATACAACCCATTATGGGGGTTGCGTAAAGGGTGGCCTTCAGAGTCGGCTAAAATGTATGCCCCCTTGCCGAGGCAAGTCTGCACAATGTAAGGGCCTTGCCACATGGATTCAAACTTTCCTTTACCGGTTTTGTCGTGGGCTTGGTCATAGGCGAGGACGAGGTCCCGTTCGTGGAAAGTTCGAGGGTGGACATGTTTGTCATAACTGGCTTTGGAGCGGTTTTTGGCTGCTTCGATGTTCTAGAGAGTGGCACGACGATCTTCATCTGCTTGTTCGAGGGATAGCAGACGTTGCTCAAGGGGGGAGGTGTTGGGGAGGAGTTCAACGACGATATGCAAGGCGGGTATCTGACACTCGATGGGGAGGACAGACTCTACACCGTGAACGAGATGAAACGGGGTAAAACCAGTGGCGGTCTTGGTGGAGGTACGGTAAGCCCATAAGGCAGGGAAAAACATATGGTGCCAATTGGACTTATGCCAGTCAACAGTGCGTTGGAGTATGGTTTTTAGGATTTTGTTAACAGCTTCTACTTGACCGTTCCCTTGAGGGTAGTAAGCAGAGGAAAATTGGTGTTCAAACTTGAGGAGGGTGGATAACTCACGCCACACGGAATCTTCAAAGTGTGATCCATGGTCTGAGACCAACTGTTTAGGGACCCCGAATCGAGTGATAACATGGTTAAAAAAGAAACGGGCAGCAGTGTCAGTGGTACAGTTGAAGGTGGGCATGGCTTCCGCCCATTTGGTGAAGTAATCGATGGCGACAATGATATACTTATGGCCATTCGTAGATGGGGGTCAACACTCCATGAAGTCGATGGCCCATTTACAAAAGGGACCGACGGTGATGACTGGGTGTAAAGGAGCAGGTGGTGTCCGGGCCTTAGGGGCAAAAAGTTGGCAGTTATGGCAATGCTTGGCCGCAGTGATGCAGTCGGTGAAAAGTGTGGGCCATAAGTATCCAACGCGGATGACCTTTTGGGCAGTGGCCATCCCTGAGAAATGGCCGCCGCAGGCACCGCTATGACAATCATTAAGGACGTGCTCAACTTCCTCATGTGTAAGGCAACGACGAAGAATTGTGTCGACCCCTCGCCGGTAAAGGACATCGCCTAAGAGGAGGTAGCGAGAGGCCTGGTGACGGATACGACGACGTCCATTACGAGTGACGAAACTTCTGCGTGCGTAAGTATAACAAGATATCACCGTACCATGGGTCATCAGACGAGATAGTAAACAAGTGATTTTCAGGTAACTCATCGAAGATGGGTGGAGCCGGGAGAAAGGAAGGGAGATCAGTGATGAGCTGGGCAAGCACAAGGGCTTTAGTGCTCTTAGGTGTTCGGAATGTGAGGTCATATTCTTGGAGGATAATGACCCATTTAGCCACAAGACCTTGCAGGAGCCACTGATTTAGGAGATATACCATGGGGTTGGAGTCGGCGACGACTGTGGTATGACTAAGTAAAATGTAGTGTCGCAATTTTTGGACGGAAAAGACCACTACTAGGGCTAGTCTCTCCTCATATGGGTAACGTAGGGGTGGGCCGGACAAGGTCTGGCTGACGTAGTAAATGACATGCTCTTGGTGTGAGGTGTCTTCTTGAACCAAGACTCCAGACACAGCATGCTCGGAAGCTGAGACGTAGAGAATGAAATCCTGAGAAAAATCCGGAGGGGAGATCAAGGGGGCTTGTGTGAGAGCTTTCATGAGGGCTTCGAATGCAACTTCTGCTTGCTTGTCCTAGACAAAGGGGATGTGGGTACGGAGTAGGCGCAAGAAACCATGAACAGTTTTGGCGTAATCAGGAATGAAGCGTCGAAGGAAATTGGATCGCCCTTGCAAGCTTTGGAGTTGCCAGAGCGTGCGAGGAGAGGGAAGGTCTAAGATGGCTTGGACTTTCAGGGGATCAACAGTAATTCCTTTCTGGGAAACAATGAAACCCAACAATCGGCCTGCCGAAACGCAAAATACACACTTGTGTGGGTTCAAGCAGATTTGATATTTGCGACAACGCAGAAAAACTTGCCGAAGGTCGTTAAGGTGGTCTGATCGTTTCCGGGAACGAGCTATAAGGTCATCAAGGTAGACGAGCAGGATATGGACCAAATCATGAAATCAATAGGTCATGGCCCGCTGGAATGTGGCACCAGCATTTTTGAGGCCAAAAGGCATGACGCGATAGGAAAAGGTGCCCCATGGGGTAGTAAAGGCAGTTTTGTACTGGTCTTCCTTTCGGATTTGGATCTGATTGTATCCAGAAAAACCGTCCATGAACGAGAGGACTTCATGCCCCGCACACGCATCGATCAACAGGTCAATAAATGGCGTGGGGAAATTGTCTTTGGGACAGGCACGGTTTAAATCTTGGAAGTCAGTGCATACTCTAATGGTGCCTTGTTTTTTGTTAACGGGCATAGGGTTTGAAACCTAGGTGGTATAGGCAATAGGATAAATGAAGCCTGCCTTGCGAAGTTTCTCAATCTCTGCTTTGACAGCTGGGAGTTTTGAGGGATGAATGGGACGTTGTTTCTGACGAACGGGGGGAACGTCAGGCCATGTGTCAATGTGGTGCTCTATAATGGTAGGGTCAAGACCGGGCATTTCGGTGTAGGACCAGGCAAAGACATCATGGAATTCTCTGAAGAGTTTTTTGTATTCCTCAATCTGTTGTTCATTGCAAGAGGCTCCTAAAGTGATGAGTTCGGGGGTGCTTCCTGGGGCAGCAATATCAATTTGGATGACAGGTGAGATGTTGGCCATATTACCCTCCTCGAAGGCGTCAGGAGGAGGAATAGGGTCCTTGAACCAGTCAACCTTGGGGGGAAGGAAGTCTTTGGATTCAACTGCAAATTGGGTAGCAGTGTTAGAAGAGGATTCATCTGGGAGAAAGTAGGAACGATGGTGCATGTCATCCCAGGGATACTCCGGGGAAGTGAGAGCCTCGAGGATCTCCTCATCAGTGCGGAAAGTTTGTGTTGTCAAATCGGTTGACGAGGGAGTAGCGACGGAAGAGATCATATAAATGGTATTAACCTCTCCCGAAGGGGGAGAACACGGGGGTTGGATCTCCTCAATGGTGGGTGGTGCGGTCTTAAGATCCAGATTGTTCATCTCAAAGAGAGCTGCTCTGTAATCGGGGAGATCGGGACAGTGATTTGTGTAATGCCCGTAAATACCGCATATGGCACAGGGGTGGTTAGTGCGCAAGGATTTGTCGCGAGGCTTGGGGGTTGGATCAAGGTGGACAACCGGGATAGTGGGGTCATCATCAAGCAGTTCCATGTGTGCCTGTAATGCCGGTAACTGAGGACATTGGTGAGTCGCATGACCCAACTCATCGCACAACGAGCATTTGGGAGGAGCACGAAACACAGGGGGGTTTTTGACTGTCTTGGGAGGTGGGACAACAGAGTAAGGTTGGGGGCCTCTGCCCCCAGTTGGTTTGGTAGCAGGAGGGGGGGTTCATGGAGGACGATGAGGTAGCGACACCGGGAGGTGGTTGACTAGTAGTGACAATGGGTTGCACCGGTTGCAGGACGACATCTGGTGTTGGTGGGGGAATGGGAGGTGAAAGATACCAAACGGGTAATCCTAAGGTTAAACCAGGGAGGCTGAGGATAGCCATGACCGGGGCGCTAACTACTCCTGATGGAGGGAAGAGGAAAGGAATGGTATGGATGGGGGTAGCACCAATGTGGCTAGGTACCAAAGGGGGTTTAGGCAACAAGGGCGGTTGATTAGTAGGAATTTGCGTATTATGGGATAGGGTACACAGGTCAGACACGTCAGTGGCGGGTGACAGGGGTGGAATAGATTGGAAGGTCGAGGTCATGGGTGCATCTGAGTAAACTCTGGGCCCCATAGAGGAAACAACTGAAGTGGTGGCACTCGAAACAGGTTGTTCAACCATGGGGAGAACATTTTCGGGTGCCGCGGGGGCATTGGGATCATAGTAGGTGAGTTGGTCGACCTTGACCACGCTTCCTCATGGGGGAACATCATGGTACAAAAAACGGAAGAAGCAACCGCTCGCATGGCGTACATGTAGCTGCGGCCAAGTAAAAGGTTATAATCAAGCTGTTCATTGATAACCTGGATGTCGATAAGGACGGTTTTGCCAGCCAGCTGGACGGGGACGTTAGTTAATAGGCCTTGTGGTTGAGCCGAACGACCGTTGTAGGCTCGCAATGCAGTAGTGGATGGCTAGAGAGGGGGGGATCCCAATTTCTGCCAGATGAGGGTGGACATGACACATGTAGAGGCACCTTCATCAATAATGCATCGATGGATGACAAAATTCCGAACGAAAACACAAACTTGGAATGCTAAAGTGGAAGGCATGCGGGGTTCGGATTGGTCCAAATCAAATGCCATTAAACTCGAATCATTTGGATCGATAGCCCCAATGGCTGAGAGTAAAGTCTTGCGCTGCGAAGGGCAGTTTTTTAAGATTTCTAACGCAGACATGGTTGCGGGGGATTGGGCTAAGTCATCGACAATGTTGTAGTTGGATGCAGCCCGCGCATTGGGGTTATTGTTGATACGGCGAAGCGGGAAACGAGGTGCTTTGGGAACGCCATCTAGTGGAGGTGGAGGTATACGTAACGCTTGATCAGTGGGATGAGCATTAGTGGGTTTATCAGCGAGAGGGGCTTCAGGGGTGGTGCCATATTGGGTCCGCCGGGTCTGGAGGTTGACCTCATCGGAGGACATCATCAACAAGTGGTGGGTACCTGAGTCATGCATGGGTTGATCAGGAGCAGCGTAAGTGATTTGTTGTTGGGTTGGTGCGTTGGCTTGAGGGGGAGCCAACGGTTGAGTGTTTACTACCCCTTGGTTTGGTAAGGGGTTTTGCAGCACCAAAGGTGGCTGCTGAGGTTGTGGGGGGTTGGGTAGTGCTTGAGGAGCCGCCTGCCCTTGGCGGTGGGCATCTTCAGCCCCAAGTTGCCGAACTCGCTCCATGTGTGGGCAAAAATGTGTGTAGTGGCCATAGACCCCGCAAATAGAACAAGGATGGTTTGTTCGCAAATTAGGGTTTTTAGCCTACTTGGGCGGGCGATCAGGGTTTTGGTTAGCAGGGGTTGCATTATTATTATCAGGAGGATTAGGGGGTTGACCAACTTGGTCTGCAGGTTGGTTATTCCCACGATTCCGGCCCCTGCCATGGTTTTGTTGGCCCTGGTTGCGTTGGTTGTTCTGGTTTTGCTGCGGGTTTTGTTGAGCGTAAACTTGCCCTTGGGCAGCAGGTGGATTCTGAGGTTGCGCAGGTGCTGGAGCAGGTTGCGGTGGATGATATGTAGGTGGAGGCTGCGCAGGGGCAGCAACTTGAGGGGGTTGCTGATAGGGCTGCGGAACGGGTTGTGGGTTTTCCGCAGGGGCTGCCTGTGGCGGGTAATAATCGGGTTGGGCTTATGAAGGCGCATGAGCTGGTGCAGCCTGCTGGTGGTAGTAGGGCTGAGGTGCGACCGGGGGGGTGTAAACGGGAGTCGCGTGACCGAAACACTGCGGTGGACATGAGGATCCATGAGAATGGTGGTGTGCCATGGGAGTATACGAGTTGGTTATTCCAGACTGGGAGGTAGCCTGCGAAAGGTCAGGGCCAGGGGTAGGACGTGCTATGGAAAATGGTTGAGGATGCGAAGAGACATGGCCAATGATGCCGTTGGCAGCGTGGGATGCCCCCGGCGCATCGTGCTGGGAAGACTCCCCGCGAGGGGCGTCAAGTATAATGGTATAGAGATAACCCGACTGGGCGTAAATGAGGTCAAATTGTTGGGCCTTAAGGATGGCCTCTTCTTCAGACTGGGGTCTTTCGGATGCCACATCCTTAGCAATGACAGGAAGAAGGGATTTGAGGAACCAATCTAGGAAGATACGGTCGTCTAATTTGATTTTACATAAGCTACGGCGTCGACGCCACTCATGAATGTGGTCCGTGATGTGGGTAGCCATGTTTTGTCTGCATGATAGGAGGATCTCAACGCCTGCATCATAGCGGACAGGTAACTGGAAGAACTGCAGGAAGGTTGAGGCAAGGGAAGTAAAGGTGGCATGGGTTCCATGGGGTTGCTCGATATACCACTTGGTTGCAGAGCCAGTGAAGGTGCGATGTAAGAGACAGAGGCGAATAGAGTCGTCCACTATGGAGTTGGAGGAACACCATAGATGGAAAGACATAATGTGGTTTTGTGGGTCCTCACCTTCCTTGCCCTTGAACTTAGGGATGTCAGAGGGGAGCTTGGTGGGCATGTGAGGCCACGCAGGGTCGTGTCGGATATGGTCGTTGGTCAATCTGGCTAGGTCAGGTAGGTTGAGGCTAGCCATGAATGACAAACTAGAAGAAGGATGTGACACGGTAGTGGGTTGGGCCAAGTTGGGGCCAATGCCCCCAAGTGGAGGGGTAGTGTTGGGGAGGTTGCCCCCAAGTGGGGGAACTAAGGTGGTATAGGACGGTCCTGCACCACCATGGGTAGTGTGAACCACTGATGGAGTGGGAATAGGTATTCCCGCTGCGGGAATAGGTGCCGTGAGGGGAATGGTAGATGGGGGCCCTGTGGAGGGCATACCCACAGCGGGTGTGGTCACTGGTGTAGTGGTGGATGTGCCACCAACGGTCCCTACCATGAAGGGAGTGGAAGTCACGCCAGTCATGGGGCTAGTAGGGGCAGTGTAAATGGGGTTCTCAGACTCTGGCTTAGAATCGGAAGTAAAATAAGGGGCGTCAATATCTGGTGACGGAGTCCGATGCCGCTGACGAGTGGAGTCAAGTGACAAGGCTCGAGATCTATGATAAGTGGTATCAAGTGAAGATGATCGGTGTCGATGACGGGTGGTGTCAAGTGAACCGTGCTGTGGGGGTTCACCCCTGGGGCGTCGAGAATGTCTCGGAGACTCAATGGTGACAGATGATGTCAAATCTCTGTGGGTTGAGGTGGGTGAAAAACAACTCAAAAATCCTAATGCAGCCGAGTGTGCAGAAGGAGAGCTCGAAAAATAGGGCACTCAGGCCAACAACCAACTCAAAACACCCAATGTAACAACTATGCTACAATAGGTGGAGTGTCAACAGAAATGGTTAGAATACCAACAAACAGCAGGTTTCCTAAAAATAAAAAACGGTGGACTCACTAGACCAAAAGGAGGTAAGGGAGCATGCAAACACCTAACTAAAAGTATTCTGACTCAACTAGACATATCCTCTGCAAGGTAATGAAATCCAAGTCAGACAATATGAATAGAAAAGCCAAGTGGCTAAGATATCCCCCTACCGGGAGGGACACCGGGAAGTCAATCCTAGAAGAATGGCAACTAAGATACCCCGTTCACGACACGTCCAGAAATGTGAATCTGCCGTTTGGTCCTTTTACTGCAATACCCCTATACAGGGATATCCCGAGAACTGTGAAAGGTAGCCCTTCAGTTACTGAATGGAGTGCGGTATTCCACTCAGGCCTCCGGAACC
>LPNX010498159.1:2366-86064 GCA_001517045.1 Pseudotsuga menziesii
AGCTAATTGACTCACTCTTCAAACGACTTGTACGGACAATTAAAAGCTCTATTTGACAAACTGTCAACACCACAGTGACCAACATCGCGAGCTCTTTAACATGGTATCATCTATTTAGTTCTCCATGAAACATCATCCAACTCCTATTTTTGGGGCCATAGCTTGAGGTGCATTATGTTTTTTTGTCAAATTTTCTGCATTTCCAATACTCTTGTCATAATCTGTCAAAACCCCAAATTTTCACAAAAATTAAAATTTTTTGATGTAATATAAACTGTCTATAATCACAGTTTGATAACTGCTAGCGGCTAATGGAAAATTGAAACAGTGAACAAAAGTAACTATTAACTTAAACACATAGAAAATAATACTATTTAAATTTCGATATGTGATGTAAATAATCTGCATTCAGTTGTTTCTAGCTGTACTGATGGTTTGATTTTGTCAAGTAGGTGAGAAGTTACTTTCTAACTGGGGCTTACTTAGCGATTGCTAACTTACCTGGAATTCTAGATCTTATAGGCTTGACAGGTAAAATTTGAACCAGTAAAAGTTTATTAAGGCGTCAATACATATATACTTCTTTTAGCATAATATACTGCTAGAGTAAAAGTTTGCTTAATAGAATTCAAGGTTACTACAAGGTAAAGTAATTTTTCTTTACTTGTATTGCAACTATTTCAGTTTTTTAAAAGCATGCCGTTATGATCAGTATCTTTACCCTACTGATTATCTATTATCAGAATGTCTGCTACGTTAGATAAATATTCTTTCCCTCTTTACGCTAAGTTACTTCCAGTTCTTCATAGAGCTCAAGATTTAGTATATCAACACTCTTACTGAAATCTGGAGTTTGTTGTTGTTGCTATTTATAAAATTTACAACACTGCTTGTAAGTATGGAAACATACCTAAGGCCTTTCAAGAAACAAGCTTACCTTGAACTCTTGGCTTTACCTTTTATTAAGCTTCAGTAGAGGAAGTTTGTCAGCTTATTATTACATTGTATTTTTAATTGATCATTGCCTAAAAGTCGTCAAGTTGCGATTCTAACTTCCAAATTTCTTCATGACACAAGTAATGTGACGAAATTACATTATCATATTATTTATTTATAAATAATAGTGATGCTATATGTATTCTTAGATAATTATACTATCATTTATTACCAAGACTAATCTAGCCTTGATTGAATTTATTTGGAGCTTTGTTTACTTATGGATACCAAACGATTACAACTTCCATGAAGTTTATCTTACTCTTAATACTATAGACTTCATACAAAAGTAAGAATTTATTCTAGACTATAAATACTTTTTATATACACAATGTTGATTTATAGATTAAATTCTCTCCATTAGTGTTTACATAAAGACTAGTTCTAATAACATAGTCCTTCAATGTAATATTTGAATTAATGATTATTATTAGAATTATTAACTTGTAATCAAGGGCTTATACCCTAATATGGATTTTCCATAAATTTGTCTTACCAACGAGAGATTTCAATGTTTATATAAAACAAGGGTTAACGATATCATAAAAACCTCACTATTCAAAATAGTTTGACTCAATGTTTATCATTGATACGTTATGTTTTTGACTTTGTATATTATATTATCATTGTGATCATTGTATAGATTATTAACAATAATTTGATCTCGACAGTGTAGTGGAGACTATACAACTCGACCCACTGTGGATTGGATAAATTTGTGGGCACGTGGAACATCCACTACAGTGCAATGCATGATTTAAAAATCTCCAACGCAACCCTAAGTCCTCATTCTTTGTCGAGGGTTTTGGTCTTTTCTCTGTCTGGTTTACTGCGGCCATGAGGGCTCGCTTGTGTTCGTCTCCAGCTCCATTGTCTATGTGCAGAGAAGTGTTGCCACTCTAGTGTATGGGTTGCGAAGTTCACAACTCGCATTTGGTTTTTCTTCCTGCATACAATACTTTGCTATGCGTGAGGGTAGTGTAGCTTTGTTAGTAGTTTTTTGGTGTTGTTTTCCTTCGTGGCCATTGCCAAGGCTTACTCCTGTTCCCGTCGTTAGTGTACATGCATTGTGAGTCCCGTCACCTTTGTCACTAGTGAACACGAGGGTTTGGGCTATTCGTCGTGCTGGTTCGTTCCTCCGTGGCTCCATATTTCATCACTTCTAGGTAAGGAATTTATCTTACAATTGTTACAAATTCTTAGTTACAGTTTTAATAACATAATATACAGCTCTAACTTATATCTTTTGGGTTTTGCTTGTAGGATTGCAGTTCGAAACAGGCTTGGAAAGAATCCACCCACGTTTGGATTGCCAATGAGACCTATGGGTAAGCCCCGGTTACAAAGTGGCATCACCTTGCTTATACAGATTAGGATAAAAAGGGGTTTCAGTGGAGAAGAAATACGACTTCGGTTCCTTTGGTGTTTTAAATGCTTAGCTCAGTTATTGTTTTAGTTTTTGGTTATTAAGCCCTTGCTTGTAGCAAGGTTGCTCCGGCCTTGATGCCGTGACTTGTATTCCACTGTTTTCGACTTATCGACAGGTTGACAGCCTTATGGCTAAGTAATGGTATACTCTGTTCTTATTATATGGAAGTTCTTCTGTCTTTATGGTTTTAGTGGTTCTCTGTTTCGTTTATACTGATAAATATACATTGTTTTATAAAGATTAATACATTGTTGAAGTTTTTATAAGTAGATTGTTAGTTTTGTCTTTTGAACCCTCGCCATGATGCTGGGTATAACCAGCTTTGAGTTGGGTGTAGTAAAATGGTTAAGTTTTCAGCCTTACGGCCTGCCAATGTAATACATTTGATTTAAAAATGATTTTAAAAGTTCGAGCTTTGTCTCATTTATGCATCAGTTTTATAACCTGTAAAAAAAATTATGACTCTAAGTTCAGTCGAAAAGTACTTTTTATATGTTTATGCTTTTTAGTTAGGATCAAATCCTAGGGTTACTGTAAAAGAACCCTTAGATAAATATATTCTTAAAATTGATCAATATGTTGGTTTCTGTTTATCTATTTTGCATTGTTATAATAGTATTGATATTATTTATCGTGTTTAAGTATTTTTTTTTTCTTTTAAATAAAAGAGTTATACAAATACTGTAAGTTCTTAGCTTATTTCTATTTACTGTTTACTTTTAAGTTCTTATTTGTTTACTGCTCTGTTAATTAGTAAAGATTCAGAGTTATGTAATAAATAAAACAATAACTCTGTAACCTTGATTATCTCTTTATTTATAATAGTTAAATAAATTGGTTAGGGTTAAGTTTTACCTTTACAGGTATAAGCTTGTCTGATAATTATAAGATAGTTTATTCATAGTAATTATTTAATTTTATACTAGTTATTAATTATATCTTCAATTGCTTCTATTTACTAAACTGTCAAGTAGAATTTACTCAGGGTTCTTGAAAAGATAATGCATAGAGTCTGTAACTTAGTTTACTCTTTATAAATTAATTACTTTTAATATAAATATTAGTCTTAGATTTAGTTGATATTGTTAGAAAATAAACTATGTGATTAGTAGCTCATTTATTTACTTAACTGTATCTAATTATTGTATCTCTAAAGTGATTTTTCTGCTGCATTTCATTCAGTTACTAAGTGAAAACAGAGAAATATAAACATTGCATAACACTGTTTAACCTCCTTGATATTTTAACATGAATAAAATTATTCTAGTGTCTGTAAATACACAATCTCATCTGCTAACACATTCTTTTACCTACTTAAACATTCTACCTGTGCTATAGTACTATCCAGTTTTCCAAGTGTGGAAAAACACAGATTAGAAATTATTTTCCATTCTAACACATTACTTTTCAATTTCATTCCTTCAATCAACTAAAAAGACTACTAAATTCTAACATTTACAAACTGGATATTTATCATTCATATAATAGTCAGACTCAGATTTGTCTATCTAACACAGTAAAACAAAATAATGTAGAACCTGATTATGACAGATAACAACAGTGTTAGGAGGCCGTTCCTCCCTACCAATCTCCTGGAGAGCGCTCAAACAACGCTTCCTCAAGACCCCCGAGCCTTTTCCTGGTCTTCTTGGCTGAGAACTGGTGGAGAATGCAAACAATAGACTTAGTTCCAATATCTCAGTAACACTCTGCTCTCAGCAGTAAGATCTTTTAGCTAAAAAGCTGCACTAGATCAATCAGCAGTTAACCCCTCAAACAGTTTCTAGACTCCCTTCCATTGAATTTCTCTAAAGTACATTCATTCAACCTGAATGATCACTTCTCTAGAATGAGCAGTCTCAGCTCTCTTCAATGGGAATTTTTATAAAGATTGCCTAGGTCTTTTGGGTCAGTTTTCATTAATTGAGCCACCTGCTTTGATTCCACTTTCTTGGGGAATCATGACCGCAAATGTAGGGAGGTTGCCACCCGCAACAGTTGGAAGTGGTTTGAGGATGCTACCATATGTCAATTTGTTCTCCACCTAGTCTCCTCCACCAATTTGACCAATAAACACTATCTTAACAGCTCTCCTAAGCTGTTGTCTTCTCCTTTATTTATTTATAATTAAAATCTTCAGAATTACATCAAATATCCTTGATTCTACTGAGTCATCAATTACAACTTAGCATAAAATTTAACATATTGTTCTCAAATAAAATCAAATAATATTAAATTATTTTTGCAAAATTGGGGCATGTGACATAATCAGTTTAATACTTCGGTATTTTTGTCATGTGTGCAGGATAATCATTAATAATTTCCTTGCCATTATACAATAATGGTGCATGAACTTTGGTCACAAGTTTAGCATCTCAACTTGGCATATATGCAACATATTCCCCATGTTTACATTGCATTACCCAATAATCCCGCTAATAACCATAGGTTCCTAATTCGTTGTCCTGGCACACCACTAAGGTCATTACCAATAAGAGCATGTCCCCCCATGGGTGTGCACAACATTACAACCCATTCATATTTTGAAACCCATGATGTCGAACCATCCCAAGTTCGAATCTGATAACTCACCAAGTTTGTCAAATTGAAACCACATATCATCGCCTTGCATTTTGCTCATCTTATCCCACATGTTATGATTATGATTCACACATAACCCCTCATTCCCCCATGAGCAATCTACCATCTACGTTCCTCTTCGCATCATCAACCCTCGAGAAGACAACAATGAGGCCCCACCCTCTGAAGACACCAAAGCCATTCAGTTATTCCGGCAAGAACATTCTCCATGGCATTTATTCATAGGGCACCCATCAACTCATTTGCGCAAAACCATTCCATCTTCATCAAAATTATTCCCCGACTCACTAAAAATTGTGGGAATTTTTTGGTTCCCCAACCCACTCAAAACTATGGAAATCGTATCCATAATTATTTATGTACAAATTATTCCCCAATTCACCCAAAACCGTGGGAACCCCATTACATTATTCTTTTAGCAGCATCCCCATTACTTCTGTATTCTTTTAACAACAATGCAAAAATATAGTACGAACAAAATACATAAGTAGACTGCTTATATAATATTTTAATTCAAATTTTCACAAATATACCATAAATGCACATAGACATTTATATAATAAAATCAAACATGAATTTAATAACAAAAATACAAAATCGCAACAACGTGGGATATGGCAAGTGTGAGAAACAACAACTAGTTATTAATAATTATTTTAATATGAAATATGAAATTAAATGGTATTTTTGTCTTATACTAATTAAATAATTTAAGTTTTTTTTTAAATTGATTTTCAAAATTTAATTGTAAGAATCCGTATCCATATTACACCTACAACGAACATTCAATGAATTTGAATTCGTTCCGAATTCTATACAGGAACTACTGACGACCAAATTATGTTACTATGCTTCAAACATCTATATAATATTCAATAAATAATAAATTTAACTACCATTATCCATTCATGGTCATGATATGACCAATGACAAGCCCAATGAGGAAATTTGTGGCATAGAGAAAGCTGCAACACCAAAAATCTATGGGTTTCACAAGGCCGAATTGTAATCCTATGCGAATCTTACAATGAAAGTTGAACCCTCGAGAAAGCTACAACACTGAAAAGGTTCTAGAGTAGTAAGGTCATGTTGTGGGTCCATGGCAAGTTAGTAAGGAATGTTGCATCTTCGACAAAAGCTACCACACAAAAATGTTGCAAGGATCACAAAGTTGGGTTGTCGACTTGGAAGGAAAGTCGCAACTTGGAGAAAATTGTGATGACGTAAAGTTGCAAACATCAGAAGGTTAGACTACAAACCAATGACAAGCCATTCAAGAAAAGTTGCGACTTGGAGAGAAGTTCCTATAAGTTGTGGAAACAAGGCAAGTTAGAAAAAACAGATTTTTGGTTTACTCTGGTTTGGAAAGTTAGAAAAGTCAAAGATGCATCTTGTAAGATTGAAGCATCTGGCTCACCCGAAAGCCTTGGGTGGTTGGGCTTTAAAAAATGTTTTTTTTGTTCTCGAAAGCCTTGCTTGCAAAAAGAATGTGGCTTGCCATATTTGGGGACAATCTTTGGAGTTGTGTTTTAAAGGTCAAATATCTTAAAAAACTATGTATCTCATAGTGGATTGGCAACGATCGTAAGTCGATGAAGGGTGTCTCAAATTTCTTGTCAAGCATGATTAGTTCTTTTGATATTTTGGGGAATTGGTTGGCTGGGTTCCTCGGAAATGGTTGAGCCATTCTTATTAGGGAGGACCCGATCTTAGGTGCCCCCCTGCATTCCAATTGTCCATCTAATTTTCTTCCTACATGCCAAAGGTTATTTTTACTTGAATCAGATATATGTGCTTCCGTCCAAAGGTGGTGATTTACATGGATGGATCTCCACTGTGCAAATGGGTTTAACATGTCATATGGCTTTAGAATGGATTGATTACATCCTTGGTCTCCAAAACGGATTCATACATCTTGAGGAATTCGATAATGTTTTAAAATGGACTTATAACAGTGAAGACGATGTCCTATCTGCAAAATTGGCATACCGGGTTTTGTTTGAAGAGCAGTTTGGTGATTCTAGATGGTGGTATAGATCACTTTGGAAATGGAATATCCCTTATAAAATCATCCTTTTCATCTGGTTAGCATTGGAGAATTGTATACATATATGGGATACCTTTGTAACAGAGGAATGTGTGGTCCAAATATATGTGTCCTTTGTTTTTGTAGCGAAGAATCAATGTTTCATCTATTTATTTCCTACCATTTTGCAAAATCTATGTGGTTTTATGTTTCCAATATATGCAATCTTTCTGCTATGTGGGGTGAAAATTCATTAGCTGAATGCTTCATATATTAGAAAGTGTTTGGTCGCAACTGGTTGACCTTCCGAGCTTTCTTTGCTGGGAAATATGGAAGGGCAAGAACAAACAAATTTTTGAAGGTACAAAAACAAATGTTATAAGGGATGGATCGGTATTACAACCTTCAGAGAGTATTAAGACATCAAAGATATATCTTCAAAAGATCCCTTAGTGGTTCCCCTCAAGTTGACTTTGTCTTTCGCTAAACTTGTCGGTTTCTTCGATGGCTCTTAGCAGAAGGATCTCTCTGTTTGTGGTGTGGGTGTTGTTCTTTGGCTAGATCTCTCGAATATGTTCAAAATATGATGTGTTGCGGCTTAGGTTCAAATTCAAAGGGTGAACTTTTGGCGTTATGGATGCTTCTTTTCTTCGCCACTCACCTTCAATTAGATGGCATTCAGATATTTGGAGATGCCAAAGTGATTATAGATTGGGCTTTAAATGTATGTAACATCAACATTCTACACCTACTAGCTTGGATGAAAAATACTCGTTTGCTGATCAGAAATTTCAAGGACATCTCTTTCTCTTATGTATATAGAGATTTCAACCAGTTGGCAGACTCCCTGTCCAAAAGAGCTTTATCTACGGAGGAAGGCTTTATTTTTAGTGAAAAGTGGGTAGATGGGGTGCTTACTTGGACAGGATCCATATTTTTCACTCTTGGTTTTTTTTGTGGCTCATAGTTGTTTCGTTCTCTTGCTATCTGATCTTTGTGGTCCATCTTGGGCCTCTGGCGCTTTTGGCTTTGTTGAAGCCTTCTTTGTGGTTTACTAGTGTTACTTTTTTGGCCTACAAGTTTCTTTTGTGTTGTCGTCTATCATGCGGACTTTGATCTTTGTAATCTCTTGTCATATTTTCATATACTATATTAATATATGGTATATTTTTTTTCTTATTGAAGAAAAAAAGTTGTGGAAACAAGGTGAAGTTCGCCAATGCGTCCAATCCTTGCAAAGAACATTGCGAACTCAACAAAGTTATGAAGATTGCGATTGCTAGTCGTTGCAAAGTAGTTGTAGAAGTTGAAAAACATTGCAACTAAAAGGTTGTGAAACAATGGAAGGATCACTCCCTAAAATTGAAAAGGTGTAGAGGTTGTAAATGCAACTGTAGAAGCCAAAAAGTTGCGACATGATTGTGCCAGAAAAAGTATGGATTGATGTTTCGCTGTCAAACTTCCATAGTCATGGAAAGGAAACTTAAAGAAGAAGTTGAACATACATATGTTTGGGCTTTAAACTTCTATCTGACCGATTGAGCTTCCAATTCACGAGCCATGGCTAGCTTTTGCTTGAGAGGCTAAGGGTGAAAAAAAGTATAAAAGCTATGTTGCTCGACAGGTAATATATGATTCGATATAAAACTTTTCTTTTGAAAAAATCTATGTATAACAATCCAAGTATGTGCATTGAAAAAATCTATGTATAACAATCCAAGTATGTGCATTGTGCACCAAGTTGTGGTTTCTTCTCTACATCTTTTTGTTTCAATTCTAGTTATATAGATTACAAAATGGGTATTGTGCATAAAGAAGCCAGGTTAAACACGCCTTATGAAACCCCTCAAGCCACATACTGTAGTGCTTATATGATGATGAGTTTATTGGGGAAGTCTCACTCCAGCTTTTTTAGAGCTTTGCTCTGTTCTATTTCAGACATTTGTCTCCTTGGCACCTTTGAGCTATTCTGGTTATGCTGAGCAGCAGTAACAGGAATTTTGAGAGTTTCAAGCCTGCCTTGGATAAGGTTTCTGGGCTCTTGTTATGTTCCTCAGGGACATATTCTGACTGATACATATTCTGACTGATGATATATTGCACTCTTATGAGAGGTCTTTTTTATGTATTGATGTGTGTGGTTTTATCATAAGAAGAATTCTGCTGTTTTATTGTATTATGATGAAGAATTACTGTTTCTGTTAGACCCATTGAGGTCCTGACAGTTTTGCTTGAAGATGTACCAAGTTACCTTTGAATCAATAAAATGTCAAAGAACTATTTTTTTTCAGACGAAAAAAAATACTGTAGCAATTATATAACAAAGTCACTACATACAAATAAAATTTGAGTTCAGTTTGGGCTATCAAACCCAAGGTTAAGGGCCGTAGAACATAATTATCAAAACAGTAATGTCGTTGGGGTTCTAAGATTGATAAACGAAAGAACACAGAATTAACGATTAGACGAACAAAGAAACAAGAAATCATACTCTCTTCTTCATCAAACTATTAGCGAAGTGACGCATCTGGAACCTCCAGATGAAGACATATAGAAGCCCTGCGACCAAGAGCAAAATGAACCAGACGTTCTCCCCAGCTGCCTCCTTTGGAGACTCAATCTCCTCGATGCTGAATACCTCTCTGTCAATCTTATTCACGTTATCAACGTAATGGCTGTTCAAAACATAAGCGACGTGGTCTCCTCTGAGAGTTATAGCTGTGGCGAACATGGAGGAATTCAGAGGGACCTCATCCACAACAGTAGCATCCCCCCAATTATCAAGACTCTTCAGAAACCATGCTGTATGATGAGAAACCACCAGAACTACTCCATCTCTCCTCACAGCAATCCCATCAGCCAGATGCAAAGGCTTCGAGATCTGCACAAGTGTAACTGATCCATCATCCAGGTCAACCTTAAACAGTTTCCCAGAATTGCTCTGGGTGACCAAGAGGGCACCTCTCTTATTGTAAACTATGCCATTGAGCCCACAAAATTTACCCAAATCATCTTCTACTATATTGGGCTGCGAAGTGAAAATTGGGTCTTTTGCAAAAACACTAGCATGACCATCTAATGTAATTTTCCATATAAAATTACCTGCCGAGTTTGTGACAAAGGCATTCCCATATGGATCCACAGCTACATCATTTGCAACTGCAATTTGATCAAGCTCTACAAAGAGATCCCTTTTGCCAGATTTCAAGTCATAGGCTGCAAGGGCATTGAGCCCGGATTCCCCATTGGGGTCTGAAGGCCTGTGAATCACTGCAAGCACCCTGCTCCTTTTAGAATCCACTGTGATTCCCAGAACTGATGCTTTGCCTGCATAGTCTTTGTCCTTGATAAAATCTTCGGTGACACCCGCATCTGACACTGTGTGAAGAGTGCCCAATTGAAGAGAACCCACTATGAAATGCTGGTTTTCCTTGTCCCAATCAAAGCCCTCGGGGAAGAGTTGAGGATACTTAATGTTTATTGTGTGAAGGGTTCTTGCGTCTATGGATACCCAGTAATGAAGAAGGGATCCTAAAAGAAATACAAGAATTGTTCCCGGATTCAAGGAATAAGCCATTGAAAACCCTGATAATTAAAGCTTTTGATGGCGACTTATCACAGCGATAATAGAGAAAACCAAGCTTGGATACTTTATCAAGTTGTGAAGAGAATTGATGAATAACGAAACTTACCGGAAGAACACCGTGTAATGTGAAAACCCCATATAAGGGTTTGCAAATGAGACACAGATGAACAATATGAGAGGATGTATCAGGCGTGTATCAAGCGTATATAAAATAATTTGTGAATGATAAAGACCTACCAGAAGAATACGATGAAACGTGGAATCTCCATATAAAGGTTTGCAGGAGACTCGAATGAACAAGATGAGAGGATGTATCATGCCAGTGTCAAGCATATGTATAAAAACCTACCGGAAGAAGCCTTGATGAACAAGTTGAGAGGATGTATCGTGTGGTTATTATATGTATATATATATATATAAACCTACCAGAAGAAACCTTGATGAACAAGTTGAGAGGATGTATCGTGTGGGTATTATATATATATATATCGTTGACAGAGAAGTGATTACTATATATTCTGATAAGACTGGAATATCATATGTTTTTAAGTTTTACTCTTTTAAAAAGAGTACACGTGTATAGTAAAACGAAAGAAAGATAAAACCCCAATTCCCCGTATATCCAATTAGATAATACAGCAATGGGATCTCTTCTAATTTCCAATTTATCATCTGGGTCTTGCTTCACAAACTCTCTGATTACATAGATGTTTTCACCCACTTGAGGGATTTGGAGAAATGACCAAAAGTGGAGGAAGTTTTATAAAGTTAGAGCCGAGGAGAAGCCTACCAAATTGGCGACGTTTATCGGAAAAGGTGGAGCAGGCAAGACAGCCTGTGCCCTGATTGCTGCTCAGGTTCCCTGTTTTGCACTCTCCATTGTTATTTTGAATACAAGTGCAATTTATTTTTTGGTTTTCATTTTTCACTGACAGTAATATAGACACCTCTCATAAAAATGCATGTATTTCGTCCGAATTTTTAGTAGCATGTAGTTTGGCCTGTTCGGATTTGAAATACATTTAAGACATGCATTTCCTGTCATCTTTGTTCAGCCATTGTTAGTGGTCACTGTTGTGTATTTGCCTCGAGTCTCTTATTTCCATTTAAAATGGGTACAGATAATGGTACAAAAAATTGAATATCAGATAGGCTGTTGGCACGGACACGGTTCAAGGGCTAAAGCACTGCACTGAAAACCGAAAATGAGTTTCCTTTGAAACACCCTACCTCAGATCCCCACGAAAAACAAAACAGGCGAGAACAGAAGAGACACAGAACACATTTACTTCCCTTTACTAATTTTTAGGTCTTCATGCAAGGGAGCAGCATGAGCCTGGCAAAGCAACCATAGTGCATGATACAGTGGCTTTCCAAATTTTCAGGCAACATGGAAGGAAGCATCAAATCTCTCCAAGTTAAAATTTATAGATATTTTTCTGAATTATTAATTTAAAAATATATTTGTGGTTATTTTGGCTTTCCAGTCTTGAATGTTAAGATTTCATATCCTAGACTAGATCCATTAGTGTTGAATTAAAAAATCATAGCAGCAACATATCCATAATCAGTGATAGATAGACACATTATTTATCCTCATTGATAGATAGACACATTATTTATCCTGGAAAATCCTAAAGGGAAAAAACCCCAGCAAAGAATCACAGCTCCTTTATTTATACACATTGAGCCAACTGACTTTTACCCTAACCAAGTCTGCCCCACTAAAATGTCTCTGCATATCTTCACATAGGAAGATTCAAAACAATATATTATATTATTCATTAGGGTACTAATGACCAGACTTACAATGGAGGCTTTACCTCATGACTCTATGATGACCAAATATAATAATAACACCCCGCCCAAAGAATAATAACATCTCCCTTGGGTTACATGAGTAAAATACATTTAGAAATCCTTTAAACTTACAATATTTCAACACTCCCTCTTAACGAGAAGGTTATTCTACTGACAACATCATCATAGACTATAAGAGAACAGAGAGACAATATCTTTAACAGTACATCGAGGTAATACATCTATACTGTTAAACTAACAGCAACAAGGAAGGTCTTCCTGCATGCAAAAGACTTAAATTAGGAAACCAATTGTATTTAATTTACTTTTTCTAAGTCTACTTTGAAAAGTAAATTAAAGTGATCTAAATTAACTTCAGTGAAACACTAGTTAAAGTGAAAGTGAAATTAGGGTTTTCGCCTTACCTAAAGTTATAAAAGAGAGATCAATTGGTGGAGAGGACACACACACTTGTATTCCGACAGAGACATGATACAGATAGGGAGAGAGTCAGACAGAGGATTTAGCTGAGAAGACGGAGGAGCAAGCAACAAGATCATCGAGCTTCGCACAGCTGGGTCGTACACTCACACATGAAGGTGTTGAGGTTTAGCTGGGATTTGCTCAGTGATTTTGCCGAAAACTGCATTCGCCAAGTTTGGGTGAATTTGCAGTGATTGTAAAAGTTCCATATTTTCTCATAATAAAATCTATATTTGACCGCTGCATCGGTTTTTCCGGAGGTTTCCATACCCAAAATAATAATGTCAATATTGTAATGTGATGTTGTGATTAATTTCTCAGTTTTATATTCCGCTACATATTGTAAAAGATATTCATGTGTGGTTAACAATAGAGATCTTGCATGCACTGTTAGCCCTAGTTTGAATATTAAAGAAAAATTTACATGGTTTTAGAGCTCTGGTGAGCTAAAGCTAAGAGATTTGCAGCAACAGTGGTAGATCAGGGGCATATCTATAGGAAGACACAAAACTAGACTTCTAGATCTAGGGTTTGACATGTATAGTTCACTATGGTCGTGTAATTGAGAGTTGAGGATAGACTCCAGGGTGCTTAGAACTTTCCTACATGGAAAGAAATGATCACAAGGATCCTAGATGTCAGTGATGCAGAGGAGCACATTGACTCCACGAAGGTTGCACCCATAGATCTGACAGATCTAGCAGCTTGGAAGAAGATTGATTCCAGATCCATGCTGATTATCATGGATGGAGTGAAGGACCATATAGTTCCTCACCTTTCTGGTAAGAAGACCACGACAAAGATGTGGACAGCATTGGAGAGTCTGTACCAAATCAAGAACGAGAACCAGAAGATGGTGTTGCAAGAGAGAATGCGCAACACCAAGATGGCCAAGGGAGAAGGAGTGGTGCTTTATCTCACGAGGCTCACACAGATCAGGGATGAGATTGGAGTTGTTGGCTCTAAGGCAGTGGATGAGGAGCTAGTTCGGATAGCCCTCAATGGCTTCTCTAAGCCATGGGAAACCTTTGTCAAAGGTGCTGTGGATAGGGAGAAGCTCCCTGATTGGCAGAGACTATGGGATGACTTTGTGCAGGAGGAAACCCGCATGGGTTAAGGATCAGGCTCATCCAAGAATGCCACACAGATTGTGGATGATGAGGTTCTAACCCTTACAGGGGAGAGCAAGGGTACGACAAAGAAGAAGAAGGATGGTAAGAAGAACCTTGACATGTCAAAGGTCAAGTGTTTTATCTACCACAAGTAGGGACACTTTTCCTCCCAGTGCCCAGAGAAGAAGAAGAAGAGTAACACTCAGATGGTTGGATCTGCAGAGGTGGATGAGTTCAGCAGGAACTTCGATGAGGAGTTTTTCTTGATAACTTGCATGGCAAGCACCACAGGGAGCAGCATATGGTACATCGACAGTGGAGCATCTAGTCACATGACTGGACATAAGATTCTTCAAAGACTTGCAGGAGGGTGGAACAGGGATCCACATTGAGCTGGGTAATGATGCGCGGTATTAGGTGCAGGGAGTTGGCACTGTTTCGTTTCAGAGGGAGTCTGGAAAACCCCTCAGTTTTGTTGATGTGTTGTATGTTCCAGGATTGACCAAGAACCGTATATCAGTCTCCACTCTGGAGGACAAGGGATATCAAGTGAATTTTTGTGACCATAGAGTATATATAAGTCCAAAGGAGTCAGATATGAGCTTGGATAAGGTGATTGGCAGGAGGAGGGGGAAAGTGTATAGACTACACTTTAAGCCTGCAAAGGCTCTAGTCAGCAGCATCAACAACTGTCAAGGTGAGTTGTGGCATAGGAGGATGGCACACTTACACCATGGAGCACTGAAGGATTTGAGACAGGTTGACATTGGAGTTCCTCAAGTACAGGAGGAAAAACATAACCACTGTAAGGGTTGTGCTTTGGGGAAGAACATCAAGAAGCCTTTCCCATAGAGTGAGTACAAGTCTAATGAGCCCTTGGACTTGGTACATTCGGATGTATGCGGACCTATGAGTGTCCATTCGTTTAGTGGTTACAGTTATTGTGTAACCTTCATTAATGACTATTCTAGGAAAACTTGGATCTATTTTCTGAAGGCTAAGTTAGAGGTCTTTGAGAGGTTCTGAGAGTTCAAGACTCTTGTGGAGAACCAAACAGGAAATAAGATCTAGGCGTTGAGAACAGACAATGGGGGTGAGTACACCTCCAATGAGTTCATGGAGTATTGTTCGATAGAGGGGATCAAGAAGGAGCACAATGTGCCCCATACCCCACAACAGAATGGAGTTGCAGAGCGGAAGAATATGATGATGGTTGGAGCAGCCAAGGCCATGCTATTTGATCAAGGATTATCACTATTCCTCTGGGCCTAGGCATACATGATTGTAGTATACATTTAGAACAGGTGTCCCCACATAGCTTTGGGGAGGAAGACATCGGAGGAGGTCTTCACAGGCACTAGGCCAAATGTGAGTCACATTTGGATATTCGGCAGTGTCTGCTATTGTCATGTTCATGTTGACAATAGGAAAAAGATGGACCCTTCTGGAGAGAAGGGGTTACTTGTTGGTTACATCGAGATTTTGAAGGCATATAGAGTTTACATTCATGCTCGGAGGAGGATCATTGTGAGCAGGATGTCCAGTTCAATGAGGACAGAGCCTTGCGGAGATCTCTGGACTTACCAGCAGAGCAGCAACCAGCACAAGAGTTGGGGGTCAAGTTGGAAGAGCCAGATGTACATGTATAGATACAGACACAGAGCACAGGTTCTATTGGTCAGAGGGAGTCAGGTGGACAGGATCCTATAGTCATTGACTTGGAGGATGAGCTGCATCAAGAGACGGATATCCAGCAGCCGCAACAGGTTGACACTAGGCCAAGGGCTAAGTGGTTTTGGTCCACATTACAGGATTTCAAGCAGGTTGATCCTCCACAGAGATCTTTCAGACGGAGTGTACAACCAGAGAGGCTTAGTTATATGGCACTCATGACAGAGTTGATTAAATTTGAACCTTCTAGCTTCAGGGAGGATGCACAACATGATGTATGGCAAGAGGCTATGGTTGATGAATATGCCTCATTATGAAAAACCAGGTATGGGAGGTTGTGTTGAGGCCACAAGGTAAAAAGTTGGTGGGATCCATATGGATCTACAAGGTGAAGCATGCAACAAACGAAAGCGTGGAGAAGTACAAGGCGTGCTTTATGACAAAGGGGTTTTCTCAGAAGGAGGGTATTGATTATGAGGAGACCTTCACCCATGTTGCCAGGTATTCTTCCATTCAGACCATTATCTCACTAGAAGTTGAGATGGGTTGGTGAGTCCATCAGATGGACGTCAAGACTACCTTCCTCAATGGAGTGATAGAGGAGAAGGTGTATATTGAGCAGCTAGAGGGGTTTGATGTAGAGAACATGGAGACGCATGAATGCATATTGCATCGAGCTCTTTATGGGCTCAAGCATGCACCTTGAGCATGGTACTCGAGGATTGAAAGCTATCTATGGGAGATAGGATTTCAGCGGAGTGAGGCTAATCACAACCTGTGCTTCTTGACAGGTGAGGTGCCTCTCATATTGGTCTTATATGTGGATGATCTCTTTTTGACAAGAGATGAGAGGCTGATTGGAGACTACAAGTCCAACCTTACAGTGGAGCTTGAGATGAAGGACCTTGGGCTGATGCATTACTCTTTGGGCTTGGAGGTTTGGCAGAGAGATGGATACTTCTTCATCGGATAGGGAAAGTATGCAGTAGAGATCCTGAATAGATTCGGGATGGAGGACTGCAATCCTATGGCCATACCTCTAGTTTCCAACTATAGGAATATTGATGCATCAGGGTCAGACGGATTTGATCCTACCTTGTATCGTCAGCTTATTGGATCGCTTATGTATCTAGTCAACACTCGACCAGACATCAGCTTTGCAGTCAACTCTTTGAGTCAGTTCATGGTGGACCCTCAGAGAGTGCATTGGACGAATGCGAAGCACATACTTCGCCACATCAGAGGTATAGTGGAGTATGGTTTCGTTTATGAGCGCATGGGGAGTGTACAGTTAGCAGGTTTCACAGATGCTGACTGGGCAGGATGTGTAGAGGATTGGAAGAGTACTTCAGGTTGCTATTTCAACGTTGGATTAGGGGTTGTCTCTTGGTTCAACAAAAGCGGAAGTCAATTGCATTGAGCTCGACACAGGCTTAGTACATGGAAGCCGGCATGGTTGCTTGTGAGGGTATGTGGTCGATGAAGTTACTTGCAGGGTTGTTCGAGTGTGAGCTAGAGGCTACATTAGTTCACTGTGATAATCAAAGTAGCATCAGGCTATCTCAGAATCCAGTGTTCCATGACCAGAGCAAACACATAGACATCATGAACCACTTCTAGAGATATTGTGTTCAGAGGGGAACCATTCGGTTGGAGTACATACAGACAGGTGAGCAGGTGGCAGACATCTTCACCAAGGCACTTTGCAGACAGAGCTTTGTGAAGTTCAGAGATAAGTTGGGGTTGCTACTGAATCCCTTCCTCATTGAGAGGGACTGTTAAACTAGCAGTGACAAGGAAGGTCTTCTTGCATGCATAAGACTTAAATTAGGAAACCAATTGTATTTAATTTACTTTTCCCAACTTTACTTTGGAAAATAAATTAAAGTGATCTAAATTAACTTTGATGAAACACTAGTTAAAGTGAAAGTGAAATTAGGGTTTTCGCTTTACCTAAAATTATGAAAGAGAGATCAATTGGTGGAGAGGACACACACACACTTGTATTCCGACAGAGACATGATACAGATAGGGAGAGAAAGTCAGACAAAATATTTAGTTGAGAAGATAGAGGAGCGAGCAGGAAGATCACCGAGCTTCATACAGCTGAGACGTACACTCACACAGGAGGGTGTTGAGGTTTAGCTGGGATTTGCCTAGTGAGTCTGTCGGGTATTGCATTCGCTAGGTTTGGGTGAATTTGCAGTGATTGTAAAAGTTCCATATTTTCTCATAATAAAATCTATATTTGACTGTTGAACCGGTTTTCCCATCGTTGGTTTTTTCAGGGGTTTTCATACCCAAAATAATAGTGTCAATATTGTGATGTGATGTTGTGATTTATTTCTCAGTTTTATATTCCGTTGCATACTGTAAAAGATATTCATGTGTGGTTATCAGTAGAGATCTTGCATGCACTGTTAGCCCTAGTTTGAATATTAAAGGAAAATTTACATATAAGTCATAGGAAGTTTTCACAATAAGTAACTGGAACAGTTACTCTTCATCTTCTGCATCACGCGCACAAAATGTTGCAAATCACCATCAATAAGATCAAGTAAAATAGATTTACCTGCTCTATTAGGCCCGATAAGTGCAAATCATGTTCCTATGTCAATACTCACATCGACATTACTAAGTCGAAAAACCTCTCTCCCGCGATAGCTTAAAGTAACTTCAATAAGCTAAAGAAGAGGTGGCGTGAATTTAGTATGTTCTAGAAAGTGAAACTCCACACTAAAATCTTCCGTTTTTTCTTGTATGCTTCTACAGGCTCTTCATCATTATCTATTGTTTTCCCCTACCCCTTACTCTTTTTTGTCTCTTTGCTTGGAGCAAAATTTGCTCGGTCCTTGACTTTTTTTTGTTGAGCCCTACTTCCAGTACACTTAGCATCTTTTAGTTGTTTCTCATATACTTGAAATGTCTTATTGGTATCCTTGCGTTTTTGCTCGTATATCCTCTAAAAAGCGTCAAAATTACCTCTGTAGAAATGAAGTTTCTCGTCGTGGAAATGAATGATGTCAGTTGAAACAAAGTTCAAGAAGTCACGATCATGTGACACGAAAACAAGTGTTTTCTTCCACCTACCCAAGCACTCCTCGTGGAGAGATCTACTAACCAAGCTAGAACTTCGCCTATATCACTTATCAAGTCCATTTTGCAGGCCATGCTTTTGTACTTATTTCCAGTTTTGGCGGCTTCAAAATGGGTCCTCAAAGCCATCCGCTCGCTCCAATGCACCTTCCTCTGAAATGGAGGCAAAAACTCTCATCATTGGGCTTTGGTCAAGTGGGACAGTGTTTGTGGCTCAAAACCGGATGGTGGGCTAGAGCTGAGAGATCCAACTCAAAGTAATGAAATTCTCAGTGCAAAAATATGGTGGAACTGGGTTACCAAAAATCATAGACAATGGGCCCAACTCTGGAACAAAAAATATGCAACCGACTGGCCCACTCCACATATTGTCAGGTTTTCTGAGAACATAAAAGGTTCTCTCATATGGAACACTGCCAAGTCACAGAGACCCATAATCCAACAGCACTGCTTTTTGGAAATTCCCAACATAACCTTGGCAAATTTTTGGACAGACTCTTGGAACCAGCTTCCTTCGTTGGCTGTAACTTTCAACTTACAAGATAGGCATGACTCTCTCTCCATTCCCTCACATGACAAAGTCCACTTCTTTTGGGAGCATAATGGACAGGAGGACTTTAGGAATTGGATCACTTGGAACAGGTGGCATCCGCAGCAGCAACCCCTCTTCTCCGAAGAACTATGGGAGGAGCTTCAGCAGCGCTGCATCATAAGTAGAAATGGCAATGACATCCTTAGGTGGGGTTACAAACCAAAAGGTATGTTTTCCACCAAGGAAGATCATCAACTCATCAACACTCCTGATGAGCCTCCATATTCCTACTGGAAAATGATATGGGGTATCAAATCATGGCCCAAGGTCACTATCTTTCTTTGGTTGGTCCTCCATCGACGTATTCTCACCTGGGAAAATCTAACTAGAAGGGGTTTCATCGGTCCCTCGCAATGCTTGCTATCCAAACGCACGAGGAAAGTATGGAACACATTTTAAACCAATGCCCCTTTGCAATCCAGCTTTGGACCAACATAGCCAGTATTTGCAAAAGAACGGACAGATGCCCTAGCAGTGTTATGAATACTATTAAAAATTGGCACAAGCATCCTTTCCAAAACCCCTTACTCAACCAAATTTGGTAGCTTATTCCTGGCTTTCTTATCTAGGGTATATGGAAAGAAAGAAATCTTAGGATCTTTGATGGCAAAGTCAATCATGTGGAAACCATTTGGATATAGTGTCAACAACGCATCAGGGAGACCACTCTCCTTTCCCGCTGGCAAGCTTTTGATCTTCAAGCCCACCCTGAGGAACAAGACATTTTACGAGCCTGAAAAGAATCAGAAACGGCCTCGGACCTTTGATAGTAAGTTTCGATAGCGTGACCAAAGTGTCGCAACAAACGCTCACAGATTTTTTCCATTTTATGGTAGTATGAAAAAGTCAAAAACGAACTCCCAAAACTTTACTGCTACTGTTCTTCTATCCTGCAATGACTCAAAAACAAATGTTAAATGCGCCAATAACTGACATTAAAGGGTTACGAATGATAGATTTTGAGTAATAAATGATTTTAAAACAAAACTATACCATGTCAAACCCAAAAATGTGTATAAAATTCATGTAAATAGTAAAAAATCAAAACATTTTACTATTTACCCATAGTGGAGAGCATTTGGAGCACTTTCCTGGCCAGATTTTTAGTCGCTGATATCGGAAGTTTCCACCGTTGGATTCAAGCACCGTCAGTTCTAGGTAATAGCCTAGACTCTACCCTTTCATTCTATGGCTTCAAATTTGATTTTTCATGGTGTTTTGGACTTGTATGGCAAGCCCTAAAATCATGGGAGTGGGCATCGCTCTTATCCCTTGCGGGATAAGCGGTACCTCGTTAGAACCGCGTCGAAAACATAGCGCAGAGGAGATGCCACCGCCTGTCCTCAACGGGGCACAGGCGGTGCAGGCCATGGAAAAGTAAAAATAGTCACACAAGAAAAACTAGCGTATTTCATTTGATTTGGATGATTAAGAATGATTCTAATGAGTCTTGTGATTGTTTTTGGCAGGTTCTTGTTGATAAAAAATGGTCATATGGAAAGAGAGACAGCATGATAATGACGACGCCTTCGCCGAGCGAAATGCGGGTTGCATATCCCCATTGAGAGACTGCGGACTTTTAAAATTTTTCCGCACACCCAGTATGGTATCACTCGAGCGATTGCTAGAGCATATACTCCGGATGTGGAATCTAGAGCAACAATATTTCGAGGTTGGTGCTCACATTTTGACAGTTGAGGTAGAGGACATCTACTTCCTAACTGGACTTTTGAGACAGGGTGCTCCCATCTCGCTGACTGGTTCCCACGGAGGGGACATCACTACACAGGAGTTGATAGACCATCACTGTATCCCTGGGACAAGGACATTAGGGAAGAAAATCCAGATAAAAGCAGTGATGGATGGACCTCTACGGATTGTATTGTTTACCATACAGAGAGTGGCGGGAAGCCAAGGAGTGCACCAGGCATCTAGAGCACATATGCTCTATGCCATAGAGGCCATGGTGCCTATAGTATTTAACTAGGTGGAAGCCCTGCTTCCGATCTTCAAGGATCAGCTGACCAAGTGTCGGCAGGGAGAACTGAAGCAATTTGGTTTCGGTTCCATTCTAGCTTGCTTCTTCTTCGAGCGGGTTCCACATATGAGACCCCAGGTGGTCTTTACAGAGCTAAGAGCGTGGGACCCTCGCATGCAGAGGTGGGTCCGGATTATGGCCCGTACTGGAGCGGGCAGGGGGAAGGTAAATTTCAGTGACCTGTTCTTTCGATGGTTGAGAGATCATCTCCTCATGGTGGAGGATTATGCATATGCGGATACTGACTTCAGTGGTGACCTCGACCTACCGCTCCCACCTGGTGGACAGTGGGGTGACATCGGTAAGAAGCAAAAGACCCTAAAATGGAAATAGTGTTTTTATGTTTTTGATGTTTTATATTTTTTATGTTAAATAACGAGACTTGAATATTTTCGTGCACATGTCAGAGCAACACGACCTGGGGGAGCTTCCCCATTGGATAGACGAGTCGGAGCCTGTTTCGTACCGCAGGGTGACAATGTGACCGAGAGTTAGAGGAAAACCTGGAGAGGTTGACCCTAGAAATCCCTGATGCTTCCATTGATGACCTCCCTCTGAGGTATCAGAGGCCTACAGTGGGAGTACCAGGTCGCTTTAGCAGACTGCTACGTAGAGTAGCCTGGGCAGTGATGTGTTACCACGAGCATCATTAGACGATGTGTGCATGATGTATGCATTGAAAGCTGATAGCTTCAGGATTTTGTATGGTGATTTTTACCTAAAAGCCTACGTGCTTCAGACAAGGTCTCGTGATCTATTTTTTGTAAAACATGTTCATATATATATATATATATATATATATATATATAGATTTTTACCTGGTGTTTATACGTCTCAAATGGTGAATGTATTTTACATGAGTTTTATGTGCCTTTAATTGTTTATTTACAATGAACCAAGTTTGATTTTCATGTCACGAATAGGCAATATGCCAATCTAGGATGTAATTAGCTAATGAGTCAGCAATTACATTATGTTCTCTAGGGATATGCCTATAGGTGATAGTTTCAAATGACCTTTCTAACAAGCATACCCTCCGGAAGAGGTGGAGAAGCACAGGATTCATAATGGTATAAACATGGTTTAGACGACAAACTACTAGTTGCGAGTCCATCAAGACTACCAAGTTGCGAACATCCTGGGAGGCAGCTTCAGTCAGAAGACCTAGGACTACTCGATACTCAGCGATGTTGTTGGTAGCGAGACCAATACAAACTGCTCCTGAATTGACCAAATCGTAAGTTGGGGAATAGAGAACCCAAGCAGTTGAGGCAATATTCAAGATGTGGCGACAAGCACCATCAGTGAATCCGTAGAAAGCCATCTGTCTGCACAACCAAAACATGGTATAAACAGATACATACACTAAACTCAAAACCATATTGAAAATACTTAAAGCACATTGAAAGTCAAGCAATATACATATATACAAGATACTATCCAGGAGAGATCTAGGCATAGTACCTCTTCAGGTACAACCCATTGCGAGGCTGCCCTAAAGGGATTCCATCGTAATCTACGAGCACGTAGGCCCCTTTCTCTAAAACTTTAGAAATGACGAAAGGACCGTACCACATGGATTCGTACTTTCCTTTCCTTAGTTTGTCATATCTCTGATTGTAAGTCAAAACTAGGTCACCCTCGTTAAAGGCACGAGGTTGGATAGATTTATCATACTGCGCCTTGACGCGTTTCTTGTGTGCCTCATTAGCCAAGGCAGCATCTATTCTAGTTTCGTCAAGGTTGTTCAAGTATAAAAATCTCTCTTCCTCTGCGGAAGTGTCTGGGAGAAGTTCGACGACAAGTTTCAAGGATGGAATCTGACATTGAATTGGCAAGACAGCTTTGAGTCCATAGACAAACTGGAAAGGTGTGAAACCAGTAGCTTTTTTCATCGAAGTCCTGTAAGCCCAAAGAGCAAAGAAAATGATATGGTGCCAGTTGGATTTATGGTCTCCAACCATCCGACGAAGCATCGTTTTCAAAACTTTGTTAATGGCCTCTACCTGACCATTAGCTTGCGGATAATAGGGCGTAGAGTTTACATGGTGAAAACATAGCTTGGCGCTTAGTTCCTCCATATTTGATTACGGAAATGTGATCCGTGATCAGTAACTATGGACCGCGGGACTCTGAATCTAGCTATGACATGATTGAACAGGAAGAGAGAGACAGTATTACCATCTTCCGCATATGTAGGCATGGCCTCAACCCACTTTGTAAAATAGTCAACGGCTATGATGATGTAACCATGCCCCCCGATTGAGGTAGGCTTACAATGCATATAATTAATTCCCCATTTGGAAAATGGGCCAACGACAATGACGGGGTGTAGCGGAGCATGATGAGTGCGCTTTTTCGGATAAAAATGTTGACAAGGTGGGCATTTCTTGACAGCCTCGTGACAATCTTTAAAGACTGAAGGCCATAAATAGCCGGCGCGAAGGATTTTCTGGGCTGTAGCCATCCTAGATAAATGACAGCCACATGCTCCAGAGTGGCAATCATTCAACACTTGTTCAGCTTCCTCATGGGTGATGCATCGTCGAAGAATGGAATCGATCCCACGTCTATACAAGGTGTCATTCAAGATGAGGTAGTATTTTGTGTGGTGACGGATACGGCGATGATCGTCACGGGATAGATTTGGCTGAAATCTTTGTGTTTGGAGATAAATGAGCAAATCTCCATACCATGGGTCAATAGCGCTTACTAGGAATAGGAATTCATCCAGAAATGAATCACTGGGCTCAGATTCCATCGAAGCACAGGGAAGATCACACATGAGCTCAGCAAAGACTAAGGATTTCTTTGATGTGGCTTTGGAAAATTCCAGATCAAACTCCTGTAGTATGACTATCCATCGGGAGTACTTGCTCCCGAGCACCTGACGAGTCAGGATGTAATACATAGGGTTCTGGTCTGCCAATACAGGGGTTGTGTGGATCAAAATGTAGTGACAAAATTTTTGAACAGCAATGACTGTGGCCAATGCTAATTTCTCCACGCATGAATATTGGGTTTCAGAATACATAAGATTCTTACGAGCATAGTAAATCACGTGCTCTTGACCGTCAGGATTTTCCTACACCAAAACCATAGCGATGGTAGTAGTGGAGGCAACAATATATAAGAGAAAATCCTTTGAATAATCTGGGGGGTGTATCACGGTGAATGAGTCAGAGTGTGTTTGAGATTATCAAAGGCGCATTGGGCTTGGTCATCCCAATAGAACGGAGTGTCCTTCTTAAGGATATGCATATAACCGTGCATTTTCTCTGCAAAATTGCACACGAAACGACGGAGAAAGTTTTCCTTCCCTTGCAAACTTTGGAGATCAAGAAGATTGGTTGGGGCTGGTAGAGCTAAAATGGTGGAAATTTTCAATGGGTCTATTCGGATGCCATCCTTAGAGATCGCAAAACCTAACAGGCGTCCCGTATCAATGCAAAAAACACATTTATGTGGATTGAGTTGTATATTATAATGACGACATCTCAGGGAAATGTCTCTAAGATGACTAGGGTGGTCCTCCCGTCGCTGTGAATGAGCAGGGAGGTCGTCAAGGTACGGTTCAACAATATGTTTTTTATCATGAAATGCATAGGACATAGCACGCTGGAATGTGGCTTCAGCATTTTTTAAGCCAAATGGTAACTTCCTATATGAAAAGGTTCCCAATGGGCAAATGAATGCCATCTTGTGTTGATCGGTGGGTAATATCTCAATCTGATTATAACTAGAAAATCCATCCATGAATGCGAAGATGACACTTCCAGCACAATTGTCGATAATCTGATCGATGTGTGGAGTAGGAAAGTTGTCCTTGGGACAAGCTTTATTCAAGTCTCTAAAATCGATACAGACTCTAATGGTGCCTTGCTTTTAATTGACAAGGACAACATTCGATACCCATTCCATCAGGGGTACAGGATAAATAAACCTAGCTTTGAGAAGTTTCTTTATTTCAGCTTTAATAGCTGCGGCCTTCCGTGGATGGACTTGCCTTAGTTTTTGTCTGACAGGTTTAGCAGTGGGATAGGTTTTAATTTCATGGACCATAATGGATGGGTCTATCCTCGGCATTTCTTCATAAGATCAGGCAAAAATATCGTGGAATTCTTTGAAAAGTGCCTTGTATGCTTCAGATTCTTCTGCCGAGCAGTTCTGCCCAACATGAACATGCTCGATGGTACCAAGCTTGGCTGATATGTCAATCGGATTTGTCTGAGTAATGTTCCATAGGTTTCCTTCAGAATTTGTCTTGCAACAATATAGGACTTTGAGGTGTGTTGACAATATTAGTGGAAAACAGGGATGCAAAGTCATGGTCTACCGAACTGGTGTTGGGGAGGAATGAGGATCTATGATGGTGATCCTCCTAGATAGGCTCATTTGTATTCATGATCTACATAATGGACTCATCGGAAGGACAAGTCTCAGAGAGATAATCTAGAATAGGAAGAGATGGTTCTAACCAGTAGGATAGGTGGTAAGGGTCTGAAGTCACAAGATGAAGTTCATCAGTGTGATCATCGGAAAGGGTTTGAATGATGTTGTACATTTCTTCATGCGGACTCAATGAGGTGGACTCAACAATTTGTTTTCCCTTGGGCTCATAATGAAATGACGCAATCATATTTACTATCGATGTGTCTGTGTTAGGAGGAGTGGATGGAAAAATCCTCCATAAGGGATGAATCCTTCAACATGCCTACCCCAATCGACTGGTAAGGAGGAGAGGACTGACCTAACATAAGGATGTTATTAGCTGTAAAGGTAGTAACATCCGGCGAACAGAAATCGAGCTGGTCAATGGTGACAATTATCACTAGATGTGGAAATTGGACTGTTCGAAATACTGTCGAAGCGACAGCAGTCATGGCATAAAACCAATTTCTTCCTAGAAGGAGGTTGTAATCTAATGGGGCGTCTACTACTTCTACTTGAATAGAAATAGTTTTGCCCCCAAGGTCGATTGCAAGGGCTGATATGAGACCGTGGGGCTAGAAACCTCGTCCATCAAAGGCTTTCAGAGTCGTGGGTGAAGTTACAAGCTCGGGAGAGCCGATAGCTTTCCAACAAGACAGGGACAAAACCGAAGTTGAAGCTCCTTTGTCTAAGATAGTCCTAAAGACCTTCTTTTTGACTAATTTCATGATGATTTGGAAAGCAAGTTTGTGAGGTAGTCTAGACTTATAGTTCTCGACATTGAAATGAATCAAATTAGTATTGTCCGGGTCTAAAGTTCCTAACGCAGTTAACAGGTTTTTGCGTTGTCTAGGACAACTTTGGAGCACTTCCAAGGTAGACATTGCACATGGTTCCTGAGTGAGATCTTCAACTACATTATAAAATTGAGCAGCTCGGGCATTAGGGTTAAAAACAACCTTCCTAAAAGTACTCTTGAGTGGACGCAAAACCATGTCGAGAGTAGGCTTCTTGATGGTTAGGGGGACAGTGGACGAGGAGTCGGGAGAACTAGTAGAGGGAGATTTCCCTGGAGAAGAATTGTTTTATTTCTTGTTTGCGGGTTTGTCGTAACTCTGACTTCGAGTTTGCAAACTAATGGTATCCGAGGACATCATGCAAATTTCCTCTGACGAACTAGAGTTTCCCTTATTAGACATTGGTCTATCAGTTGTTGTTGAGAGGGAAAAGGATCCGTGAGAACTGCGAGTGCGGGATTAGTTTTCAAAGATTGGGTGATTTCGTCCTGGTGGGGACACTCTTTTGTGAAATGATCACCTCCGCATAGAAGACATGGATATTTTTCTTTTCTTTTCCCTTTATCATTATCATTGGTGGTTGGTTTTGGATTCTCCTATTAGTTTCTAGGTTTTTTATTTTTAGCTTTACCTTTCTTTTTGTTATTGTCGGAGGTTTGAATAATCTGAATAGAATTGACCTCGGTGGAAACCTTGGGAGTCGAAGGAGTAGGGGTGGCAGTCTGGAGTTGCTTGGTAGGTTTTGCTGCTGACGGGGACTGGATTGAACCAACAATCCCATCAACAGGGACTTCTGCTGGTGGCTTTGCAGGATCGGTGCTTGGGCGAGGAGCCTGAGGAATCAAGTCATACAAAGTTTCAGACTGGGAATAGACCAAGTCCAGATATTGGGCTCAACTAATGGCTTGCTCTTCAGTAACGACACCTCCCATAGCCACATCTCGGGCAATTGGAGGCAACAAAGATTTAGTAAACCAATCAACTAATAACTCATCTGGAATAGGAGCCTTAATAAGTCTTCTCCGCCTTCTCCACTCATAGATGTGATCGGATATGTGGGTGGAGGTGTTCTGTCGCAGAGAAGTTAAGAGATCAGTACCCGTTTCATAACGGATAGGAAGCTGAAAGTGCGTAAGAAATACAGTTGCCAATGAGCCAAAATCCACAAACGAATGTTGCGAAAGTTCAATGTACCATTTCGCGGCTGTATCGGTCAAAGTTCGCTGAAAGAGTCTTAAACGAACTGAATCATCCATAAGGGAGTTTGAAGAACACCACAGATGGAATGTCATGACATGGTTTTTGGATCGTCTCCCTGCTTCCCATCGAACTTTGGAATGTCCGATGGTAACTTTACCAGAATGGGAGGCCACGAGGGGTTATGTCGAATGTGGTCATTAATCAACTTGGACAAATCAGGCAAGTCCAAAGTTGCTAGGAAAGGTAACTGACGATTAGGTTGCACATACTAGTAATATTGATATGGCATATAAGTACCAGTAGGACCATAAGTAGACTGATAGACAGGTTGTTGTGACGAAGAACTACCGGAAGATCCGTCTGCAGGGGGTTAGATAACGTAGGTCGTGCCGGGGGTTGCCCCTTGGCACTAGAAGGTAATGACGAAACATGAATTGAATGTTGAGCCCCAGGTGCGGAAGACCTAGGAGGATTGGGAATAGACATAATATGGGAGGTGGTGAGGTTGGTAGTTTGACCTGGGTTATGTGGAGTCACTGTGTGATCTAGACTCCGGTTCAATGGGTCTCATAGAATCGGTAAGTGAACGATATCCCACAAGAACAGCTGCGGAACGTGATGGTGGTGTGCCCAATATGTCATCTATTTTCTTTTCAATCTCCTGTGCACGGAGAATAGCTGCCTGGTATTGTCTACGTTCTTCTTCATCTGGTGAAACTTCTTCAGAAAAGTTTAAATGGGTGCCAAATGAGGCAATGGCTTGTCCTATAGAGGTATCCCAAAATGGAGCATTGGGACCATAATCTGGACAGGTAGTATCATCAACATGACCTTCTGTGGGAGAATGGAACAAAGTATTACCCCGAGAAGGTTGTTGGACCAAGGGAGGCGAGTGTGAAGGATATGGTCCTCTACTTTCTGCAATCACATTCTCTCCCACTTGGGAGGTGGTAGCAGCTCCTTGGTCGATAGTTTCCATTGGATTTTCTCCCGAAACAGGAATAAAATCGGGTGGCAAGCCTCGTACTCTTCTGGACTGTCTTAGCTCAACCAGTTTGTACAACTCCTATCTAACCTAGGGTCTCAGAAACTAGAAAATACACCAAAAATTTTCCCTACTCAAGCTATAGGCCAAACAAGCAAACTTAAATGACAGGAGGAGTTCATATAGTCAAGTCTCTCACTAGGATTGTCAAGAAGGTGCCACTCGCGATATACCTCAAGGGTACGTTCGTAGTAATCTTCCCGAATGTTGTTTTTGCTGTATGGCTCCAAACAAGACGACCAAAGGGCTTTTCTTAGATGGATAAGGTATCCTAGTGGGGTCTACCGATATATGTAAGGTACGTGGGAGCTCAAATCTGTAGTAGCGTTGTCTAATGCATAACCGTTCACAAGGGGTCTTCCTATATACAATTAAGTATGTGAAGTACCTTTCTATATACCTCAAGGGTACGTGAAAGGCCGCTCGATATACCGACGGTACATGGAAGAACCGCACGAGTCCTGGGATGTAATGCGGACGAGTAACGAAAGCTCCTATGCTTAACGACGCCCGAACACATCTCTAACCTATCACTCAAATTACTATGTAAATTTTAACCTATAACTACCGTTAATTTTAAAGTGGACGGTTAGGTGAATGCATGGAATTTTGACAGAAAAAGTAAAACCATGTAGTATGCATATGCAAATATTTCACTTTATCGTTTGTGGTATGCCTACCTACGGGAGGGAAAGAGAGTATTTTCTTTTGTTTTAAAATCAAAAATTTCCAAACATCTATCTTGAACAAATCAAAATCAAAGACAAGCAACACTTTCCAAACTCATTTTTCTTTTCTAAAAGCAATCAAAAGGGGAATAGTCTCTTTTCCTAAAAGAAAAACAAGAAGCACACTACATGCATATGCACTCTATTTTTTCGATTTTTCTTAAAACATAGATAGATCTAACTTAAAACTACAATATTTTTTATTTTGATGAGATAGTACTAATGCGAAAGAGATAAAAGAACACATAGAACTTGAAAGCTTGTGAGGCTAATCAGCGATCCAATGTCTTATGCTCAATAATGATAATGACTTAATCTCAGTCAAACATTTTCTTTTTAACAAGCAAAAATAAGTCCTCTATGGAAACAAAAATGAAATCAAGATGTTAATCAAATGGTCTTTCTTTTAGTCTTTACAACAAAAATGAAAAGAGAGCTCACTACAACCTAAGCTTTCAAAAAAAAGAATTCCCTTCACAATCACAACCAACAAGCACAGAAGAAAATGAATAATCAACAAGCCTAGTCTAGCTTTTGAATTCTTCAATCAAACCGATCTTTTACCATAGAATTTCAAACCATAAGCATTCAGATTCTAACACACAAGCTTGACAGTGCAGGGCTGAAAGCAAACAAACTCAATTTTTTGCAAAAAATGAGAAAAATGTAGTCTTGGAACAAGGCCTACCTGGCACTACGCTGGAGGGGTCTTGACAGAGTGGTTCTGGATGACCACCGCTTCTTGATAACGAGACTCAAGTGGTGGCACTGCGTACTGCTAACAGAGTTCAGGCGGTGGCACCACTTGTTTCCAACAGCGCATGAGCGGTTCCCTAAATAGATCCAAAACACAAAGGAGAACGGAAGATTAAGTTAGAAATTGATCAGATCAAGGAAAAAATTGATGGATTGACAGTAAAAAAGGGCATAAAAAGTTGAAATAATTCAGATTTGAACAGATCTGAAAGTTTCAAACCAAAATTCACTAAGTTAGATGGCAGATCTGACTGAAGAGAGTTGGAGATGGAGCCTGGATTCGGACAAGAGTTCAAGAAATGAGGAAGATAAGATCAACTGAGATATGCACTGTTCCCCAGCAGAGTCGCCAGATTTGTAATCAGGAATATTGCACCTTCTACGGATAGAAGCTATTCCTCTAGTCTGAATGGTTCAGATCCAGAACAAATGAGTGAATGACAAAGGATGAAGACCTTCCCTGAATGTCGTAGACACTTGGAATGCTGCTTCGATAGTGGACCTGTGTACCTGCAAACAGATCAAACATGCAAACACATCAAAGCTACCAGAAAATCATCTACTTATCCATGTTAGTGACTAAGGAATCTAACAACATGTACATGTGAAATCAAAACAACAGTAATGTGGGACGGAAATCATCTTTGCATTAAGAATGTATGGATAAGCTTACAACCATTGCCTTAGTGTCAACAAGCTCCTCCACAAGACAAACACTTCATCCCCATAAGCTCCAACTTTGCTCTCTATGCTCTCCAATGACTTGGGCTAAATGGCCAATCCAACAGCATAACAATACCTCTATAATTCTCCCCCTCAACTATGGACATGAGCTTGTAATTATAAGGCTCAATGGATAGGGATAGTTGAGAGATTTGTGGATGAGGTGGCTCCAAGATCCTATGATGGGGGATCTCGAGCTCAAACTAACCCACAATGATAGGGATAAGGGAGGACACGAAGCTCATGATCTAGAAGCCTTGAGAAACTTCTCTTTTTCCTATTTTACCCAGGGTACCGCTTTTCTTCTCTTATGACAGAGCGGTTTAGATGAGAAACTCTTTTGGACCAAAGACCATAGGCGGTGGCACCGCTTCTTGAAAACAGGATACAGGCGGTGTTGAGCAAGGTACCGCTCATGGGCCAAAAGTAAAGCGTGGTGCTGAGTTTTTTCAAGTAGAATTGACAAACAAAGTAAGTTTCCACTCTAAGTGCTGGGATTAAGGGCAAACATGGAAGTTAAGGGTCTTATCACATGGTGGTGACTAGATTTAGGTATAATAGTGCTTGTCATAGATTGTCATAGGTTGTCACCGCTCTCATAAGTTGTCATAGTTGTCATATATTTTCATAGATTCCTTTGGGGTTACACTTCACTAATGCACCCTACTTCACTATTTTTAGCCTAATGCCTCTTCATGATATTCCTTAGGAGTTACTTTTCCCTATAAGTGCACCCTTACTTGACTATCAAGGAGTTATAACTCATGATATTCCTTCATGGTTGGATTCTTTCTACCTTGGATGGGAGTTACTCCTCACATGGGGCCCATTCATCCTCCTATGTGACCTCCTTGGCTAATTAGACCATTTCCAACTCATTTATGAGTTTTTGGCCATTATTATTACAAAATTATAACCCACATCACCCCTTCTTGAATTAAATTTTGACTTGCATAGTGACTATATGCCAATTAATCCCCTAGTCAAATTAATTTCCACTTGAGTCTATGGGAATCAAATAGGTTAGTGTAATGAACCATGGATGAATTATGGAGGGGACATTATATTCCTCCCCTCCCAACATTGTTTTTCCTCAAGTAATTGCAAACCCGGGTGTCATAGTACATGTTCAACTTCCCATGTAGCATCTTCACTTGGTAAGTCCTTCCACTGAACAATGTATTCACAGATGGTTTTGTTTCTCAGCTTTCTTTCTCTCACCTACAAAACTCTTTCTGGAACCAAAATCAATTGTCCTTCATCATCTAATCGATGAATCTCTCTCAAAACTGTTACTTTTCAGCCAACTTCCTTCTTGAGACATGAAACACGGAACACATTATGGATCTTGGTTCCTTGTAAGAGTTCCAACTCATAAGTTGTTTCTCCAACTCTCCGCATAATTTTGTAGGGCCCATAGAACCGGGGTTTCAAATTTTTAGCCCCTTTCCCTTTGAGAGATGACTACTTCTATGGATGTAACTTCAAGTACAACAAATCATCCACCTGAAAAGTGCGCTCTATTCTATTTCATTCTGCATATAATTTTTGTTGATTTTGAGTTGTTTGCAAGTTAGCTTTGAGTGTTTTTAGAATGTCTTGACTTTCTAGAATCCAATATTTATTTTTAGGTGCTCTACTGTCTCCAAAACTTCTATCAACAAAAGTAGGATCTTCATAACCATACAATGATTTAAATGGAGACATATCAATGGGCATGTGGTAAGTTGTATTGTAACATTGTTTTCCCAAATGTAGTCATTTAATCCAATTATTTGCTGCCTTGTCACATAATTTCTAAGAGATCCTTCTAGCCAATGGGTAACTCTCTATGTTTTTCAATCAGTTTGGCGGTGGTAGCTTGTATTGCAATTCAAATATGTCCCTACCAATTTGAAAAGTTCTTGCCAAAAATCTCTTGTAAACTTGCTATTTCTATCACTATCCATTGATATGCTTTCCCACTTTTTTTCTAGAATGGGTAGAGATTGTAGCAGACCAGTAGGGTGTGTGTGCTCTATTATATTCTGCTGACATGTGTTGCATTTCATCACATACTTCAAGAGATCATTTTTTAGGCCTTTCCAAGTGAAACTCTTATCTGTCTATATGTCTTCAAATACCCAAGGTGGCCTGCTAGCGGTGAGTCATGAGTTGATTCCATAATCTTTTGCTTCAAGGCTAATTCCATAATCAAATAAATTATGTCATTATAGTATATGACTCCATTGAGTATCTTGTACTGATCGTCTTGATTCAACCCATCCAACAACTCATAGGAAAACTTATTTTTAGAGTTCTCTACTACTAATTGAGCTTTCCAATTTGTTGAAATTTCTATCAAAGAGATGGCTAGTTTTCTGGAAAAGGAATATGCAACAACATTATTTTTTCCTTTCATGTACTCTATGTCAAAGTCATAATCTTGTACCTTTATGACCCAATTTTGTTGCATGTCATTCAATTCCTTTTAAGTCAGAAAATGCTTCAAACTATTGTGATATGTTTTGAACACAAACTTGTTGCCCACTAAATATTGTTGGAATTTGGCCAAGGCATGCATAATGACCAACATTTATTTTACACAAATAGAGTAATGGCGCTCATGTGTTTGTAACATTCTTCTTTCAAAGGAAATAGGGTGTTGATTTTTCATTAGGACAACACCAATGCCTTCTCTGGGAGCATCACGTTGAAGCACAAAATGATAAGTGAAATATGGTAAAGCAAGGACCAGACAGCTACTCATCACTTCATTCATTCTGTTGAAATATTTTTCAGCTTCCTCTGTCTGACAAAAGGCCCCCTTCTTTGTGATATTAGTCAAAGGGGATTTCAACTGTGAGAAGCTTTTGACAAACCTCTTGTAGTATGCACAAATTCCAATAAATCCCCTCAACTCCGTCATATTTTTGGGAGTTGGATAATCAAGGATGGACTGGATTTTCTCCATATGACCAAGATATAACATCTCAATCATCCCAAACTCACATTTGGATAGCTTTGCATACAATGATTGTCCTCCCAAAATATTCATGACAACCTCCTAGCAATGCAAATATTCCTCCCATGTCTTTCTATAAATCAAAATTTCATAAAAAATACTAGCACAAATCTACGTAGCTTCTTACTGAATATTCCATTCATAAAATATTGGAATGTAGTAGGTGCATTAGTCTAACCAAAAGGCATGACTAGGAATTCAAAATGACCATAATGACAGTGGAAGGCTGTCTTTTGCACATCTTCTTCCCTCATTTGAATTTGATGATATCCAAAGCATAGATCAATCTTGGAAAATAACTTGATCCCATGCAACTCATCCATCAACTCATCATTACAGGGAATGGGGCACCCGTTCTTGATAATCTTCTTGTCCAAGGCACTGTATTCTATGCACATTCTCATTGTGTCATCTTTCTTCTTGACTAGGACCACTAAAGATGAAAATGGACTCAAACTAGACCTTATAAGTCCCAACTCAAGAAGTTCCTTTATGGATATTTCGATTTCATCATTGAACCTCTTGGGGTGATTATGGACAGAGTTGCCACCTCCAATTCTACGGTGTGCTCAACTCCTCTGTCCATTGGACTACCAAGAGGAAGGTCTCCAAAAACCTTATCATGCTTCTGTAACAACTTCCTTATATCTTCTAGATAACAATAGGCTTCCATTGGGGGCTTCTTAGATGTCACCAAACATTCTATTTCCCATTCTATATCTCCATGCCTCAGTACAACGTCTCTCATACTATGTGTTGAAACCATCTTAATGGGATAAGTGTTCATACCCCTTAAGGTTACTTGTTTCCCATCAACCCCTTCCAAGCTCATTTCTGAAACCCAATAGTTAGTTGTATTTTCTTTGATGGAAAAAAACCTTTGTACTCCCAAGACCAAGTTTGTATCAGCATCATTAACTACATAAAACTATCCATCATAGTATAGTTACTTATGGTGAACTGAAGTTTATAAATCCACCTACAATAATCCTTAGAATTGTTACTTGGAATGATCACGGTGAATCCATCAAATATTTTAATAGGAAGGTTCCTTTTATCCACCAATGCAACATCAATAAAGTTGTGAGTGGCTCCTCCATCAACCATCACTGTGACTCTTTGGCCTTGCACCACTCCTTTGAATATAATATGTGATACAAGGGTTTCTAGTTAGAACATCAATGATACTTTTAATTCAGGTTGGGGGTGCTCCTCTTCTGTTGTCTTGTACCTAATTTCTGATACTAGCTCATGCTCCTCACCACCTTCATCCCCTTCACTATCTTATGTAGTCAGGCTTTCCCTTTGCACACTTGTCTCTTGGAACCCAAGGCTCTTGGAATGAGAAACACAACTTCTTCCTCCTTAGTTCATTTTGGGTATTTCTATCCTTCTTTCCTTTACCGGTCAAATCTCTTTGAAAAGGATTCTTATCCTTAAACTTGGTTGGAAAGTTTGTTTTTGGAGGAAATATGATTTTGGAGATTGCATCCTGAAGGCCTTGAGCACGACTAATGGCATCCTATGATGTTGCAGGTTTGTAAGGCTTCACCAATCCTCTTAGGGGATTTGTTTATGTTTTTGTAAACAACAATACTAAATGAGCCTCTAAGATGTCTATGAGCATCACTGCAATCGTTTGAAAAAAAAAATATAGGCCTCTAGTGTGCTTATATGCTTCAATTGGACTAGCTATATGAATGACATCTTTGGATCCTTTCTATCAAATCTATCTTTGAGCCTCCTTGTAAAATATTCATATGTTGTGATGTTGGCATGACCCAAAGTCCTCATTCCATGGTACCACTGTTCATTTTCTTGTCCTTCCAAATGTAAGGTAGCCATTTTAATGGCATCTATTTCTGCCATGGTATTCAACTGGAAGTATGTGTCAAGTTTCTACACCCATGATCTAGTAGTGCATTTGGAAGATCCATCAAAAATTGGAAGGGTGACCTATCCAAGGGTGCCCTGCAACTCAAAATTTTGAACATGCATTCTATTGAATCCTCTTGGTCTGTTTTGATCCTTGATGTTGTAGTACTCATAGAAATACATGGCTTCCTTGAAATATACACTCATAACCCTACACTCCTCAAAATAAGCCTCCAAGGAATCATCTTATTCATTTGGCACTGTTGCTCCTACTATTTGTAGATCTAGGAATTTCGACATTGTGGCCATGAGTGAGTATTTGAACTCATATGGGTGGTTATGTGAACCAGTTTGACAGAAAATTGTTTCTCACTAAGGTTTCATGGTGTTCTTGTCCCCATCCCAGGAACCATTTCTACTTCCCTCGCCATTTTTGCTTCTGAAAGCATAGGCTAACGATTTACCCATAAAATCTCTTGCCTCATATTGAATTTTCCTACCACTCTCTTAACCCCTATCCAATCTATCTAAGGTGTCCAAAATTCCTTTCATGAACAACTCCTCCTTCTCCTTAGTGGTAATTTTTCCAGAAATCATCGTAATACTTCTCTTTGTGCTTGGTTCTTCTTGGATTATACCTTGGGTAGAATCTAGTTCTTCTTCCTCCCAAATGGCTTCTCTATTCCCTAGGGGTGATATATTGCAGATCCTGGTGAATTATTTCTATTATTTAGACCCCACAACTGTCAAGAATCATGCTTTGATACCAGTATAATGCACCCAACTCGAATTTGGGCACAACTTGTCTAAGGTTTTCAAAATTTTCCTAAGACCTCCTAATCACCTTGAATCCTTTCCTAACAGCTCCAACTCAAGTCTAACACCCCCAAATCAAACCAACCAAATCACTCACATACATCTAAAAACTTTTATGAAAGTTTTAAAAAAACAATACATGAATTTTGCACAACCATATCAAAAGATTTACACATAGATCAACCAATAACTCGAACAAAGAGCAAAATATTAGGAAAAACACTATTAATATTTTTCATTAAATGGATAATTACTTTGAGAACACTATTGGATGCTACAACAATTACAAATACATAAAAGAAACTTGCTACCCGAGCCGAGGAATGGCTGCATATGAATAATAGAGAAGAGAGGGGAATTGGTAGCTCCAATGTGTGACCTACTCCAACTAGTGTGCCCTCCACAAACCGAATTTTAACCCCAAATTGTAGATATTCCATCTCAGGTGCACCCTATATCATATATGAATGTAATATGGTCAATATAACAACCATCAAGAGACTTGGACAACCATTGGTGCACCCTCCTCAACCAAGAACTACCACATCACAAGTTGCAAATCTAGAAAAAACACCAACAAAATGACACTGCTACAAATTGAAACACAGAAACACCTACATGAACTCTAACTTGCAAAATAACATGGATGTATTCTCCTTCAATAAATATCTATAGAGAAATCAGGGTGACTTCTCCTCTCTGCTAGCTAAAGTGGGATCTTTCACTACCGAAACTAGTCACAATGCAAATGGAACATCTCCCAAGCTCTCCAATTCGAATTGTAAATGACCAAAATATTTCTCACAAGGTACCTGCATCCTTTTTAAAAACTTCATTAAAGTATTACCCCCTCATTCTATAATTCTCTTTCAAAATAATAATAAAATATAAATTATTGGAGAGAATAATTATTCATGACAGATCAACTCCTTTTCTAATGTTATCTTTGACCAAATCGAACTTTAGCCTTCCTTGCCAATTCAAATTAGGAGATGTTTTCCTTGATTTAGGGGAGTTACAACTACCTGGAGGGCCCACTCTTCCCTCATGTTCCCTCCTTATCTAATTTTAGGAGTTGTGCTTGTCATAGATTACCATAAGTTGTCATAGCTGTCATAGATTTCCATAGACTCCTTAGGGGTTACATTTCACTAATGTGTCATCCCCGGTTATTTTTAGCCGGATGCTTATTCATGAGATTCCTTGGGAGTTACTCCTCTCTTAGTGCACCCTTTTTTGACCATTTTTAGATTAAGGAGTTGTTGCGGTTGCAACTGTTTTCCCCAAATTTCTTAAATTTTGGTCCCCTCCTCATGATTTAGCGTTGTTTTTAATCGTTTGGATCCGTGAATTCTTTTTGGTCATACTTTAAATTTTGGAATGATTATTGAGGGCTAACACTTGTCCTAGTTTTCGGAGGTTGCGTGTGTTTCGAAGTTGTTTTGGGTCGCAGATTTTAAGTTTGGGTTTGCTAGTTGAATGGCCGCTACTCCGGAGGTGAAATAGATTTTTGACCCCTGTTGAATTTTAAAGCTTTTCGAACACTTAATTTTTTCTATCGATCAGGTGTCAATTTTATGTTTGATCGAAGGACTTTGTCTTTTCCTCTTCCGCCGTTGCGGCTCCCAAAGTAGCTAGCTGCCCGAAGTGAAAAGCGATCCTCCCGTCATTGCGTATCGCGTGTGTCCTTAACCTTTCCTTTTCCGCCGTTGCGGCTAGGAAAGCCATTTAGCGTCCAATGTCAATACCTTCCGACTTCCGATTGAGAGTTTTCCCGCCTGCGGGTCGCGTGTCCTTAACCTTTTCTTTTCTGCCGTTGCGGCTGTGAATAGGTCTACCTTGCCGAGGTTAGCACTCTAAGCCTCCGATGAGTTCTCGTTTCCTATCGTGGGTGTTTTCCTTCGAACCCATAGGTAGACGAAGTAGTGGTGCCGACGTTTGTTAAGCCTTGTGGCAGCAACGCAGTACATGGCCTCTCTTAATGCTTAGCTGTTTCAGTTGATATGATTTGAATGCAGTCCCGATGAATGATGCACGTCGTTTGATTGCAGGTGGGTTCCGGAGATTGGTCAAACTACGGCGGCGCGAAGGGAGATGGGAGGTTTGGTGAAGGTAGAGCCGAAACCAGCAAGATCGCCAGGAGGACAAGTGGAGTAGAAGACAAAAGCAGTAGCTACAAAGGCACAGATCTAAAAAACCGATCAGTTACCAAATGGTTCATGAGTGCATACAGAAAAGATAGAGGGATATGAAGCGTTTGGGGAACTGAAGGGTCGGATGCTTGTGCGCAGCCCAAGCGGTCAATTGTTTTAGTTTAAATATGTGAAAGTTAGAACTGACGGGGGCTTTTTCCCTGGAAAAACTTGTAACTTAATGCTTTTAAGAGGAACTATTTCATTTTACAATCAGATACTGCAAATTTGGCCTGTTGGAGGAAGTGATGTGTAGAAAATATCAATGTGTTGAAATGAGCAATGTTGAATGTGAACTATTTCGTTTTCTGCTGTGTCTCATTAGCTGTAAGAGTGTTCTAATTTCTGGAACCTATGTTCTTGTCTGAATGTTCTTCAGTACCTTTATGATGTCTTTTTCCACTATGAGTAATGGGAGTTTTAACTATTGATGAGCTATCTTATCATATATATTTTATTCATGTTTAAATGTTTGGTTATATGAACAGCTATCTGTGATGTGCCATAACACATGAATAGGGGTGCATTACTCATGAATGAATACCCAGCTCTCTAGAGATAGTTTAGTTAGTATTTATTTTATTGCATGATTTGGATGCTTGTGAGTTCTAAGACGAGAGGTAAGAACCTGTGCATCACATTGTGACTACTCTTTGCATCTTTATCACCCTACATTGTTAATTAGGCACGTGCATTTCATATTTTTAAGTCAAAATACAAAAACTCGGTGGACAGGGCCGTAACCGGTAAAACCCTTTGTTTTGTACTTGACCTACGGTAGCCGGACCGCAAACCGGACGGATTCCCTATACCAAACAGTCACGGGCTAGTTGGGAACGTTGACTGGGGAGAATCCCTTACCGTTGTTGCCTGCAAATTTCTAGGCTTCAACAGTTCTGGCGCTAGAAGGAGGGCCGCCAGTGCATGGCTGGCCGAGGAAACCCGTTTTCCCGAGATTATTCCACCGGTAACAGTTCTGAAAGCAGTGGGCTTCATAATCCAATTTCGGAAGAAAGGAATAGAGAACATCTATATTCTGTTGGCAACGAAGTTGTTAATGATCTGAGAAGACACACCAGGGCATATGTAAAGAATATTGGAGGATTGCCAATCATCCCTAAATTTCCTAGAAGAGAGTATAAAAGGAAAGATCATCCTATAGTGGAAGACTCAGTGCTGGTTGGGGACTGGGAAGAACTTGTAGAAACAGCCTTACAGGAAGTTGTGCTACCTTTGAATCAAGAAGGCCCAGATACTCCTCACAGTTCTCCTGCTCACACTCCTACTTGCTCACCTCCTCACTCTCCACCCAGACTCATGGCAGGCGTAAATGCTAATCCACCACCTAACCCACCAAATCCACCACCTGCTTGGAGAGCCAGATCACCTTTAAACCTGACCCCTCCGTTACATGATCTACCTCAAGCCTTTGACAAGATGTTGCCCAAGTTCGACCCAAGTGAGAGGATACTAGTAGATGATCACCTACAAAGTTTTTACTTAGCGATAGAAGGGTTAAGGGCCGAGGAACATGAAGATGTAGTCTGCAGACTATTCCCGCATACCCTTAAAGGAGTTGCAGCATCATGGTATTTTGGGTTTCCTGCAAACTCTATCCCTAATTGGGATACCTTTGAAAGGATCTTTAGGAGTAAATATGCGACTCAAAAGACTCATGCAGCCCTGATGAAAGGCCTATGCACTTTGAAGAAAGAGAGAAAGGAAAAGGTGCACAGTTTCACCCAAAGGTTTGCAGCATATCTCAAGAATTTTTTTGAAGTTGACAAACCTTCGAACAAGGTCCTGATTGAATATTATACTTCAGCTTTAGGCCCTGAGTTGGCCATGTTTGCCAAAATAAGAGCCAAGCTTACTTTGGTAGAAACATATGAAGAGGCAGAAGTATCGAAGATTTCCCCAAACAGTCAGGAGAGAAAGGTGCGGGAAGGAAAGCCCTATTGTTTACTAAGCCTAAGGAAGAGAAATCGCCAGATTTTGAAAATATGGCCAAAATGATGCAGAAGCTTTCCAACAAAATCATAGACTTGGAGAAAGAGAAGGAAACACAAAAGTTCTATAAGCCCTATTATAAGAAAAGAGAGGATAACAATCAGTCCCAACCTCCTCCTCACAATGCTGCATCTATGAATTTAACAGAGGTAGGCATGGACAATTTTTGCACTTTCCACCAACAACCACACTCTGAAAAGAATTGTCCTCAATGGATAAATTCAGTGACGTTGGTCATGAATCAACTGTTGGATTCTAGATTAACAGAAGATGGAGAGGAAGAAAGAAAAGGGAATACTACTTCAACAAAGGAACAAGAAGAGGAAACCATGGTTCCATGGAATTCTGTTTCATTATTTGATGCTGAAGAGGAAAAGAATCAGGGCTACAAGGACGTCATGGAAACCAACGTAACACCAAGGAGCCAAGGGCCAATTAAAGAAAACAGTCTCATTCTCCCAAAGATCAAAAGGCTGCAGAAAAATGTTAAGAAATTTCAAAATAATTCTGCAGCTGATAAAATTCCTGAATTCACCATTACCAGCCAGGATCCTAGGCAGACTGATACGTTTGCCAAGCCCAGGGAAGAAAAGATGAATGCTGATAAACCGCATCCTACTAAATTGCAGATGGATTATGACATCGTGGAAGATATCAAGAAGGCAAAGGCAAACGTTTCACTGTTTGAAATGTGTAAAGTGTTGCAGCAAAAGGAGAGACTATTGAAGGCACTTGAAGCATCGGACGAGAAGCTTCCCACTGACAATCGACCTTAGGAAGAAGAAGAAATCGGAGAAACCAGCATTGGAGGTAAGTCTAAAAGCAAACATCCACCTTTCCTCCTCACATTTGAAATTTTCAATCACAACGTACATAATTGCTTGGTAGACTCAGGGGCATCGGTTAATGTCATGCCAATATCAGTCTGTAAAAGGATCAATGGGCAGCCTAAGCCATCCACGTGGAGGGTGGTTCAGTTGGACAGGACAAATGTAAAGGTGATTGGTGAGATGGAAGATGTCCTAGTCCGTCTGGCATCAAATGATAAAGTATGCCAAGTCATTAATATTGTGGTGGCTGATATCACAGACGATTACGGTCTTGTCCTGAGCAGAGATTGGTCAGCCAAACTAAATGGATATTTTGCCTCGGATTGGTCGCATCTGTGGCTGCCATATAAAGCGAGCCCGAACCAAATTAAAGTTTTGAGGGAGCCTCACATGAAATACAACGTTACTCAATTGGATGAGAAGAATGAACCAGTGGATTCTGTATTGGGAAACTATTTTATTGAGTTGGAACCAGGAAATTACCAAGCAGAAGAATCCAGCAACACATCTAACACTCAGCCTGATCTCCTTCGATTCTCACAGGCTGATGAGATTGACTGTAACATAGTAAACTTAGCGGTAGGAGTAGATTCACATTAAGTAGTTAGTGATTTTTGGACTTTGTTTTTTGATGGCTCTAAGACGTTAGAAGGGTCAAGGGCCGACTGTGTCCTGATCGACCCCCAGAAGAATAAACACTTTCTCTCGTGCAGATTAGAGTTTGAATGTACGAATAATACAATTGAGTACGAAGCGCTGGTGCAGGGCTTAAGGAAAGCGATTGAATTAAAGGTAAGCAATCTAAAAGTTTTTGGAGATTCTGAAATTATTGTGAAACAAATCCGAAATCAGATACATTGTGTTTCCCCTCACTTAAAAGCTTACCAAAATGAGGTATGGGGCCTGCTTAAATGTTTTAATGCATTCAATATTATTTCAATTCCAAGACTTAAAAACGCAGCAGCTGACCTGTTGGCCACATCAGCCGCTAGGTTGGTACCCACTAATAATCAATGTTCTGTTGAATTGCTTTTCAGGCCCTCAGTACCTGATATGATCACCAACCTACGAGTGTTCGATGATGACCAACAGATTATAGAATGTTTAACAAATGATGAGGTATTTAAAGGAGCCATTATAGACGATGAAGAACATCAGGCCGAGCTGAAGTATGATAATTTCATCCCTAAAGGAGTCAGAACGTTAGAAAAAATGTTCGATTTAAATGAAAAGTTCAGAAGACCAGCCAACGTGAAGACTCACAGCTCATCTCTACAGTTCGAGCTGATAAATTTAGGGACTGAGACGAATCCTAAATTTGTGAATCTTGGTAAATGTTGTTCACCAGCAGAAAGAAATAAGTTCGTCAGTCTGTTTAAACAATATAAAGATGTTTTCGCCTGGACATACGAAGATTTGAAAACATACGACACCAGCATCATCAAGCATGTTGTCCCCATCAAAGCCGACGTCAAGCCGTATCAGCAACCTTTAAGTAAAATGCATCCAAAATTGGAACCACTGATTCAGAGTGAAGTGAAGAAATTATTGGATGCTAGAATCATTTTTAAGGCAGACACTCTGAGTGGGTATCAAATCTGGTACCAGTGAGGAAAAAATTTGGAGAAATCAGACTATGCATGGATTTCAGAAATTTAAACCGTGCTTCAGATAAAGATAACTATCCTGTGCCACCCATGGAGCAATTGCTACAAATGGTCTTAGGTTCTGAACTGTTTTCGTTATTAGACGGTTTCTCTGGCTACAATCAAGTATTAGTAGCCGAAGAAGAGAGATTGAAGACAACGTTCAAGACCAAATGGGGAACCTTTGCCTACAGAAGGATGCCCTTTGGGCTTATAAATGTTGGAGCGACGTTTCAGAGGGCTATGGACATAGCTTTCCGCGGATTGATTGGCCGTAGTGCTGTAGTGTACCTTGACAATATTACGATATTCTCGAAGAAGAGAGAAGAGCACGCATTTCACTTAAGGCAGATTTTTGAACGCTGTCGAAAATATGGCATCTCACTCAATCCCAAGAAGTGTGTGTTCGCCGTCACGGAGGGCAAGTTGCTGGGTCACATAGTTTCAAAGAAAGGAATCTCTATAGATCCAGAAAGAATTAAGGCCATTGAACAAATCCCCTTGCCCCATAATAAAAAGGGGATGCAATCATTTATGGGAACTATAAACTTCGTGCGAAGATTTGTGCTTGATTTCGCTTAGATTGTCAAGCCGCTGCAGTAGATGGTGAAGCAAAATGCATAATTCAATTGGATTGAGATTGAGAAGAACGCTTTCAGCAAAATTAAAATTGCTGTTGCACACGCACCCTCCCTGAAAAGCCCAGATTTCGATAAAGACTTTATTCTGTATACCTTTGCATCCTATGATTCGCTAGCAGCTGTGCTTACGCAAAAGGAAGATGGGGGGGATGAATTCCCAATATCTTTCATGAGCACTGGTCTACAAGGTGCCTAATTAAATTACCCAGCCATTGATAAACAAGCTTACGCAGTATTCAAAGCAGTGAAGCAAGTCAGGCCTTATATTTTAAAAAATCGAACCAAGGTGATCGTCCCCTACCTAGCTGTAAGGTCCCTTCTTGTACAGAAGGAGTTCGGAGAAAGAAGGGGCAACTGGGTAACAACGTTTCAAGAGTACGACCTTCAATTCAAGCCAGCCTCTATAGTTAAAGGACAAGGGTTGTGCAAACTGATGACTGAAAATGGGAACAATGAAGAACATGCCTGGGAGGATGAGGCCGAATTACATTTAATGGATGTATGTCCTTTGTTTACAGCTCCCGAGTCTTGGTATAGAGACCTCGTGCATTACCTGCAGACAGGGTTGTTTCTAGAACATTGGAATTCTAAGCAAAGAAGACCACTGCATCTCAAATTAGCATCCTATCAAATTGTTGAAGGAGTATTATTCAGGAAAAACTATGACGGAGTTCTCTTGAGATGCTTAGAGAAAGAAGATGCGAAGAAAGTAATGACAGATTTGCATGACGGGCCTGCTAGAGGACATTATTCAGGAGATACTACAACCCACAAAATCCTCAGATCCGGTTACTATTGGCCTACGCTCTTCAAAGATGCACACACACATGTCAGGAAGTGTGATATTTGCCAAAGGTGTAGTGGGAGACAACCTAGAGCAGCGGCACCCCTAAAGCTTGTGATGATCACGGAGACATTCGAGCAATGGGGGTTGGATATTATTGGAGAAATAAACCCGAATTCCTCCCTACAACACGAGTACATTCTGACCGCGACCTATTATTTCACTCGCTGGTTCGAGGCTATCCCGCTGCGCAAGATAAATGAAGACGCGGTCATCAGCTTCCTACAAGATCATATCATGACCAGGTTTGGAGTTCCAGTTTCGTTAGTCTATGATAATGCTAAGTACTTTTCATCAATTAAATTAACTGCTTTTGCTCATGATAAAGGGATAAAATTGCATTATTCTGCTAATTACTATCCACAAGGAAATGGCCTGGCTGAATCCTCTAACAAAAATCTGATTAGAATTTTAAAAAAACTGTAATAGAAAACCAGAGGAGTTGGCACTCAACGCTACCAAATTCCCTTTGGGATAATAGAGTCACCCCCAAGTCTTCGATCGGAGTGTCTCCATATACCCTTGTCTACGGTAAAGAAGCCATTCTTCCTCCCAATATCATGCTACCTTCTTCCATAATAGCTCAAGAATCTAGAGGGTCGGATGATGAAGTTTTGCAAATAAGGATATATAATCTCCTGAAAGCAGAAGAGGCTAGATCTAAAGCCAGAGAGCGCTTTAAGCAACAACAGGAGGTAATAAAGAGATGGTTCGACAAACATAAGGCAGGAACAAAAGAGTTTGAAGTGGGAGATCTGGTTGTCAAATGGGATCACCCCCATGATGAGAAATGAAAGCATACTAAATTCCAGCAGTTGTGGGTAGGCCCTTTTCAGATTGCAGCAAAGCTTGGCCCTTCTACTTATAAGTTGCAAGATCTCCAAGGGTGGGAAGAGAACTTACCAATGAATGGTTTGGTTCTCAAGCCTTATTTTTCCTGAGTTATGTTGAATTCTGCTGTCTTGTATATAAATAATCTGGTTTGGTCGTCTTTTTGAGTCTTTGAGTCATGAAGTTTAGTTTTGTTTTAGTTTAAATTTTCTGTTTGATTTTTATAAAAAGAAGTAAGCTTTGGTTGCATGGAGAGCATTAGAATTCTGGACTAACTAAAATCCTTGATTATAAGACTGTGTATTATGGTTTTATCTGATGGAATTTCTTCTAGTTTAGCAATTTTCCTAAATGGCTATGAACGCATTGAAGTCCTGCTTAATCCTTGTAAAGTAAATCAAGATTAAAGGGTCTGGAATACTATTTCGAGGCTCCATCCCTCTCACACTTAAAAAAAATTGTCCTAGGGGGCGACAGCAAAAGACCCATGGAAAGGAAGCAGGGTAAACAATATATTATATATAAATGATCCCATGCCAAGAATTGAAAGCCAAAAGGCTTAAAAGAGTCAAAACTCCTAAGAAAGCAATATGTATCAAAGCAAAGTACTAAATTATATGAGTATAAAATTGCCAAAAGTTCCTCTCCGTCCGTGAGTTGAAAATTAGATACCTCTCTCACACAAAATGACACTATGGATAGAGGAGCCTGAATAAAAATTCAGAAAGAAAGGCATGAGGAGGACTCAAAGGACAAAAGTCCAAAAGCACAAAAAAGTGCAAAATGGCATGGGAATGAGGAACAAATGAATATTTCTATTTACCAGATGTTACGATCATGTGGTGTCTGAACTGGAAGCTACCCAAAGACAGAGGTAAAAAATGAAACTCATACTCCTGGCCTCGAAAGAGTTATCTTGACTTTGAAATCTTGGTTCCTAGATTGGACTACCCTCAATGTTTAAAAGTACATATATTGCCTTTTGGGAAATCCATATATCTAGAAGAATTCAACATGGTGGTTTTATTATCAAACAGTCTGTTACTCAAGGAAGAAATTGTACAGAGGTCTAGGTTCACCAGGTAGTCGCCATTTGTTGCGGCTGCAACTGTTTTCCCCAAATTTCTTAAATTTTGATCCCCTCCTCATGATTTAGCGTTGTTTTTAATCGTTTGGATCCGTGAATTGTTTTTGGCCATACTTTAAATTTTGGAATGATTATTGAGGGCTAACACTTGTCCTGGTTTTCGGAGGTTGCATGTGTTTCGAAGTTGTTTTGGGTCGCAGATTTTAAGTTTGAGTTTGCTAGTTGAAGGGTCGCTGCTCCGGAGGTGAAATAGATTTTTGATCCCTGTTGAATTTTAAAGCTTTTCGAACACTTAATTTTTTCTATCGATCGGGCGTCAATTTTATGTTTGATCGGAGGATTTTGTCTTTTCCTCTTCCGCCGTTGTGGCTCCCAAAGTAGCTAGCTGCCCGAAGTGAAAAGCGATCTGCCCGTCATTGCGTATCACGCGTGTCCTTAACCTTTCCTTTTCCGCCGTTGCGGCTAGGAAAGCCATTTAGCGTCCGATGTCAATACCTTCTGACTTTCGATTGAGAGTTTTCCCGCCCGCGGGTCGCGTGTCCTTAACCTTTTCTTTTCCGCCGTTGCGGCTGTGAATAGGTCTACCTTGCCAAGGTTAGCGCTCTGAGCCTCCGATGAGTTCTCGTTTCCTGTCGTGGGTGTTTTCCTTCGAAACCATAGGTAGACGAAGTAGTAATGCCGACGTTTGTTAAGCCTTGTGGCAGTAACGCAGTACATGGCCTCTCTTAATGCTTAGCCGTTTCAGTTGATATGATTTGAATGCGATCCCGATGAATGATGCATGTCGTTTGATTGCAGGTGGGTTCCAGAGATTGGTCAAACTACGGCGGCGCGAAGGGAGATGGGAGGTTTGGTGAAGGTAGAGCCGAAACCAACAGGATCGCCAGGAGGACAAGTGGAGTAGAAGACAAAAGCAGTAGCTACAAAGGCGCATACCTAAAAAAACGATCAGTTTCCAAATGGTTCATGAGTGCATACAGAAAAGATAGAGGGATATGAAGCGTTTGGGGAACTGAAATGTCGGATGCTTGTGGGCAGCCCAAGCGGTCAATTGTTTTGGTTTAAATATGTGAAAGTTAGAACTGACGGGGGCTTTTTCCCTGGAAAAACTTGTAACTTAATGCTTGTAAGAGGAACTATTTCGTTTTACAATCAGATACTGCAAATTTGGCCTGTTGGAGGAAGTGCTGTGTGGAAAATATCAATGTGTTGAAATGAGCAATGTTGAATGTGAACTATTTCGTTTTCTGCTGTGTCTCATTAGCTGTAAGAGTGTTCTAATTTCTGGAACCTATGTTCTTGTCTGAATTTTCTTCAGTACCTTTATGATGTCTTTTTCCACTATGAGTAATGGGAGTTTTAACTATTGATGAGCTATCTTATCATATATACTTTATTCATGTTTATATGTTTGGTTATATGAACAACTATCTGTGATGTGCCATAACACATGAACAGGGGTGCATTACTCATGAATGAATACCCAGCTCTCTAGAGATAGTTTAGTTAGTATTTATTTTATTGCATGATTTGGATGCTTGTGAGTTCTAAGACAAGAGGTAAGAACCTGCGCATCACATTGTGACTACTCTTTGAATCTTTATCACCCTGCATTGTTAATTAGGCACGTGCATTTCATATTTTTAAGTCAAAATACAAAAACTCGGTGGACCGGCCCGTAACCGGTAAAACCCTTTGTTTTGTACTAGACCTACGGTAGCCGGACCGCAAACCGGACAGAATCCCTATACCAAACAGTCATGGGCTAGTTGGGAACGTTGACTGGTGAGAATTCCTTGCTATTGTTGCCTGCGAATTTCTACGGTTCAACAGGAGTTACAACTCATGAGATGCCTTCAAGATTGGATTCTTTCCATCTTGGATGGGAGTTACTCCTCATGTTGGGCCCATTCATCCTCCTATGCACCCTCCTTGGGTTATTAGACCATTTCCGCCTCATTTATGATTGTTTATCCATTCTTATTACAAAATTATAACTTGCATCACAACTTATTGAATTAAATTTTGATTTGCATGGTGACTATAGGCCAATTATTTCCCTAGTCAAATTAATTTCTACTTGAACCTATGGGAATCAAATAAGTTAGTGGAATGACCCATGGATGGATTATGGAGGGGACATTACAGGTTATGAACCTGATAGAGCTTAATCAAGGTTGTTGTTAGGGTTAAACCTGACTCAAGAATTAGTGAAAGGTGGTTTAAGTCTAGCACATGATTTCATGTATCCCATGGTATTGGTCCAAGGTATTGCATGTAAAAAATCCTTAATAAGGCTTGAGGAGGCTCCATTGTAAAGTGGCATGGAGGTGAGGCTAGCTCACTTGACTCGACTTGGCCGATTTAGGTCAAGGGAGATAATAGATCTATAATGGTGGGTTTTCCCGGTTTTGAGTTTTTCACATAAAAATTGTGTCTATCTTTAATGGTTGCTTGTCTATTTTACTTCTTTTGTAAGTTATTATGTTTTAATGCTCGTTAAATCTTAGCAATTGGTATCAGAGAATGTGGTTGGTGATCTTTGATGTTGGAATTTTTGTACATGAGTTTTAATTGAAATGTTGCGGGGTGCATGTTTGATAGTACTTGACACCCTTTTTTGGTCCTTGTGAAACTTATCCATAGGAAAGTTTGGATTTCCTTGGGTGCTAGAAGCATAGAAAAAAAAGGGGTATCCCTCTTATGCACTAAGAAGGGATGTTGCATAAATTGTGGAATGAACCACTAGGTAGGAATTAGGGTGGCGGTTGTACTCATAGCCTAGCTTGATGTGGAATCAAAGAGGTTGAGTCTTTGATTGCAGGAGGAATGTGAGATGGTTTAATCTCGGTTTTGGGACCAAGATTGATGAACCATGTAGCTAAAGATAATTCGTAGAGAATTGTCGGTTACAATGGCTGAGAACCCATGTAATCCAATAGATGGATTCTTTTATTATGGACGTCAATAACAAGATAATATGAAGGTACAAAAGGAAGATGAAAAAAAATGTGCAAGAAAACTAGCATGGAAAAGTGAGAGGATGGAGTAATGGATGGTGATGGTGTAGTCACCATGAAGACACATGAAAAAATTAATGGGGCAATTTGCATGTAAAAGGGCATATGGTTGTAAGACTTGGTTAGGCATGCATATTACCCTTGGTAACTCATCGATAACGTCGAGAGATAGACATAGGTGATAGGGGGTGTATGTGAGATCCTCAAGTCAAGCTTAAGGGGGGGATTTTTAGGGTTAAACTTGACTCAGGAATGAGTCAAAGGTGGTTTAGGTCTACACATGGTTTCAAGCCACCGTTTATAGTAGCCATGGTATTGAACCAAGGTATTGCATGTAAAGTAGTCTTTATAAGGATTGAGGAGGCTTGTTACATACCCCATTTGTAAAAACATTTTATGTTTAAGAAGACATTATACTTTAATTTTATTGTAAAGTTTATGATTATTGACCAAGTGGGGTCAAGGATGATTGGAATTAATTATGCTGAATATTTTATTATTTAATAAATAAAAGATGAGACAAACAGCTTAAGGAGGTTGTTGAATGAGTGTCTACTGGTCACTAGGTGGAATAGACTGGGGTGAGAGAAAATTGACACATGGCATCATCCTCAACCACTTCTAGCTGTTGCAGGAGGCAACTTCCCTATTTTTGTGGTCATGTTCCCCAAGAAAGTGGAACAAGAGCAGGTGGATCATTAAGTGAAAAACTGACCAAAAGACCTAGGCATGCTTATATTTACCTATCGAATTCAGCTGGTGGCTGTTCTATCTTTACTTGTGAAATTTTTGAAGTGAAATGTGTGCACAAGATATTCGATGGAGGGGAAAGGTAGAATTGGTTTGAGTGTGAAAGTTGTATTATAGAACTAGTGCAGATGATTTGCTGAGTTCTTTACTGCAGAAGGCATAAGTATTACTGTTAAATAATTTTTTGGAGTTGCAGAGTTTTATATCCCATCCTCTCACCCAGTGCTTTCAATTAGGTGGACTAATGGACAGGCTTGGGGTCCTAAGACAACAACTAAGCTATCTTCAGGAATTGATTGGGTGGAATGGGCTTCTTAGGCTGTTTGTCTCCTCTACAATTATCCAGGTTCTAAGTTGTTCTGGTTATCATCTTTAAAATTATTTTTCTGGAGGAAGTTATGATTGTTCAAAAGCTTTCTCAAAAAGTATTATTGTTTTCTTTTGTTACGAATATATTTTATGTCTTAGCAATTTATCAGTAGATGAATATTATTGTTTAACTAGAATTTTCCATAGTAAAAGCTCGGTACACTATCTAGAAACAACATCATATGTTCTCATCTAGTTTTATTATAGTATTATGGATGTTGAATAGTTAGTATTACTCTAATTATTCTCTATACACCTATAGCAATTTTTATAAGTTATTATATAGTTATAAGTTAAAGAAATGGTTATAAGTACAGAAGTAGTTATAAGTTACAGAAACAGATATACGTTACAGAAACAGATATATGTTACAGAAATAGATACAAGTTACATAATTACATATAAGTTACAGAAATAGACATAAGTTACAGAAATATATATAAGCTGCAGAAATATATATATATATGCTGTAAAATTATATTTAAGTTACATAATAAGTAAAAAGATAAAAAAAGTCTTAGTACCCTTAAAATAAACAATTAATAGTTTATAGTAAATCTCATTCTTTTTTATTTTTAACCCAAAAACACTTGACGCGCTTCTTCTTAAGTTATTAATTTATAATATATTTACGATTTCTAAATCAAAGATTATCTCTGGTTTACAAGATTGGTTATTATATGTTAAAGGTTCAAAACCTATGACGTAAATTATTGTCAAAATTTACTCATTATCTTTTACATAGCTAGAAAGTCATTTTTGTTTATAAAAAGATTTAGGGTAAAATAGATGTAAATAATTATTCATATAAAGATTTACAGTCGTAAAGCTTTATGTTTTCCAAAAGAAATATTATTTAGGGTTTCCATAGTATAGTTTTTAAGCATTATAATCCATGATAATTAACACAGTTTCCTCAATTAGAAGTCGACTTCGAAATCCCTAAGGGTAAATCTTTTACACGAAGTCTATAACTAATACCTTTAGGTTTTTCTTTTAAAAATACCAAAGCTTTAAGCCCAACATTATCTAGTATTATCCCTTTAAATATCTTCAACGAAATATCCTTTATTTTATAGAAAACAAAACGATTTAAACCCTAACCAATTCTCTACATTAATAAAAGAAAGTCTCAATATATGAAATTTTTATCAACACAGGTTTAATTCCAAACTAAGATAATACACAAAATGCTGGAAGATTTTAATATTAAAAACATTTATTTCCGCAAGCAAAAATTTACAGAGGTTATATATCCTCAAACGTATTTCAGTGGCTGAGCAAGTAAAAGGCCGAGGAAGTTTTCAAACAACATTTTAACCACCAGTAAACTTTGAACATCGTAGTAATAATCCTCAAAAACACTTCGGCAACACTGCAGAAACATTCATGGCGAAGGTTACCCCAGGTTGAAACCGAGGCTTACCCGAAAACCCTTCACGCTTTTACTTCTTTACTTCAAAGAAATCGCCTCAACTTTCGGATGGATATCGCCAAGTGTCTCACCTACGTTCAAGCAAGCAAACAAGTTTGAATATGTTAGTAAAAGAAAACTTGGTATAATAAATGGATTTAAAAGAAAATCAAATGCTGGAAGATTTGTATAATTTAGCAGTCTAGTTTGGAAGCTTGGAGAAAACCTTAACGGTGAAGAACCAGAGCAATGAGACCATTAACACCACGACTGAGTTGAAGAAAAACCTTAATGGTAAGGAACCAGAAAATCAAACTCCCTTTTTGTCATGACCAAAACTAGCACGTTACTGTCACAGAGCTCTGAGAAGGCCGAGGCCTGTCGACCACTCTCCTTTCCCAACAAATGAAGCTTAGCATTTTTAGGGTAAAACTTAAAATACAATGCTTTGGGATTAACACCAAACCCTTCTTAAAACAAACAACTTCCACATGGTTTCCACTAAGCATGGAATCCTTTGTATGATGATATAGTTTTAAATCTGAGCTTTAACCCTACATGGAATGGTAAAATTAATGTCTTTTACCTTGTGAAAGATTTAAAAAAATAGTATTTGAATTGATGGTGTTTCGAGCTAGGTTATATTTTTACACTAGGTCTTAGTAATAATCCTATGCTTGACATATGTCTAGGTTAGTGTTTTTGCATTCTTTGGATACATGCTTTGGATTAGTTTTGTTTACATTATAGAAATCTATAATTACAAGTTCTTCTAGGATGATTCTTATGCTTGGAAAGTGCTAGAAAATAAAATGGGTGAATTCCATAGTTGTAAATATTATGGAAAGTATTCAGATTTCCATTACCTTAAACATTTAAAAGCAGGTTGAAAATTTTCCCATCAAACTTATAACATAAACGTTAAAATAGATAATTATATTGTCCACATAAATACGATGTCTGGATAGAATAGTCTTGGTTATAGAACTGGAAGTTTCTTACACTTCGAATTTATAGACATAAATAAAATTAGGGATTTTCCTTTCCTAACTTACCCGTTCAATCTCCCGAATTATAAGTCTCTTACATCGTAGCCTGGAAGTTTTACTTGTAAATCATGTACAAGTATTGAATCTGCGTTAGCTTTGAAAAATCTAAGTAAGCCTCAGGCTAACCTCAAGCCCCCCTTCAGTAAGAAAAGAAATAATCGTCAGAATCATACACCTTCATATCATTGAACTAATGATATGAATTCAATGATTTTTAACTCTTTAAATAAACAATGTTATTCAAGACTGAATTTTAGTACATATTTAGTATGATTAGTAGTATGAGATTTTTAAGTTAGAAAGTAAATGCAGTAAGCCATTTAGTTATAGTCAACCAAAGAGTTTTAACTCCTAAGTTTTTGTTTTATTTCTTCTCTTTATAATGTATATGTTAACTAGACTAAAAGTTAATCATCAAACTAGCATTCTGGTTACGAGTTAGCATTTTTTATTACACATAAAAATTTTGAATTTTTTGGAAATTTTGGAGATGTCACAAGGCTCCATTGTAAAGTGGCTTGGGTATGAGTGGTGGCTAGCTCACTTTTCCCGTCTTGGCCAGTTTAGGTCAATGACTATAATAGATCTATTATGGTGGTTTTTCTCGGTTTTGGGTTTTCCACATAAAAATCGTGTCTATTTTTTATTGTTGCTTGTCTATTTTATTTCTTTTCTAAGTTATTATGTTTTAATTCTCATTATATCCTAATAGTTTCCCACATCTCATAGTCATTCTTTTTACTTGTAGCATGAGGTATGATGTGTTTTTTAATGGCATCAAGAAGAATCCTCTTATCTTTCACATTCTTCTTATTGTACTTAGCCAATGAGTCAAGATCTATGGGAATCTAAACTACATTTTCAACAATGTCCCACAACTCATGTTCTTCTTCCAATAGTAATTTATCCTCTCCTTCCACGGATTGAAATTCTTTTCCCCTTGCAATCTATCCTAATGCCTCAACCTTGTAGAAGCGATCTCTACTCACTTGATCAACAATGTTTCCCTTCCTTCCATGCAATAACACCGGAAATCCCTACAATACAATTTTTCCAAAATATGTCTACTGAACTATAGAACCTTCGCTCTGATACCGTGTAAGATTTATACAACACTTAGTTTTATCTTGTAGAACTTTCGTCAAACACTTGGTCACATCTAGTTTTCATACTCAATAATATTCACCATTAATGAAATATATCCACGTGGATTCAAATGTAACTATGAGCATAAATACAAGTAACTGAGTAATCTGCAGCGGAAATAATGAACAATGAACAACATTTAACATACACATTTGACACCTTGATTTTTGGGCCAAGCCCTTAAAAAAGGTTCGAAGGGAAAACCACTCAAATAAGAGATTTAACATAAGATCATGAAGAAATAAATGCATTTACAATAATACATTTTCAACCTATTAAATCAGTGTGTTTATCCCAAATACCAAGTCCTAACTCCAATGGGGTATGAAGATTTCATTTATCCCAAATACCAAGACCTAACTTCAATGGATATGAAATTTTTATTTATCCGAGGTACCAAGACCTAACTTCAATGGATATCAAGATTTCATTTATCCCAAGTACCAATACCTAACTCCAATGGGATATGAAGATTTCATTTAAATCAATGTACTTATCTTAAGTACCAAGTCTCGAGTATATCTTAGCCATCCATTTAAATACAATGTCTACCGAATCAAAGTATATATTAGCCATCAATTTAAATATGATGTTTACTGTATAAAGTCATTTGATGTATATGTCTTTATTTTGTAATGGATTTTAGTGGTACTAATGAAGAGTATTGTTTTAAGAGTTGGTTATTGAACGTGTGCTAAGTTATTAATTCTTTTGTTGTATTGTTTATACTTGATTAATATTGTTTATATTATTTTTATGGATTATTTATGATTATGTTTAAATGATTGATTATTACTTTATTTGAATGCTTGATTATTAGTAATGTCCAAGAGTTGTTCATAATAATTTGAAATTTTCAAAGTTAAGTGTTTAAAATATTTATGCGATATTCTTTTAAAAACAAGTGTTGTGTAGTAATTAGTTTTTATCACTTCGTTTAGGGATAACTAAATTGCATTTCAAAGTAATGAAAACAATATAATATAGATAGCATAATTACATGGTGGGTGCTACTTAGATTAGAAATGATTAAATTGAATGTGCATTTGAAAAGAGAAAAATTATATAACATAGATACCTTAGTTTCTGAAGTTTATTTTGACAATAATTAAATTGCATATAAAAAAGTAAACACAATATAACATAAATAAACCAATTTTCATAAATAAACCTGCGTAGATAATATCCACGCACCAGTTGATGATTGGCATTGTAGTACATGATATCTAGCAATCACTTCAACATGCCATTTGTTATAACACTTAATGATGGGCATTGTAGTACATGATATCTAACAATCACTTCAACATGCCATTTATTATAACACTTAATTTCAAACGAATAGGTGAAATCGTTGACATGTAAGTCTCGACCGCAACAGGATATGAAAATTTCATTATTGTAGTCGGTAGAGTAAGCTCGTTTTTGAAGCCATTGCCATAGATTTTGTGCTACCTATTTGGACTCTTTACTCATGTCATATAATCAAATCATCATTGTTTGTTCAATTGACGAGTGAATCTGGTGTATTCAACCCTTTTAATTACCAACTTGCTCCAGCGATCGAACAGTCTCTTTCAATTTCAACACAGATTCACTCCAAGCTTTATATTAATTTGCAGCATTCCAGAATACACTCAGATATTTTACTCTTTACAAATATTACAGACTCAACATATCGCCTTCGAACAGCGAAGGTCGTCACTGTAATACAAACTCTAAATCAAAGCTTCTGATGCAGTCTTATAGCACTAAGCCAAGCTGCAGAGCATAACTTTGTTACAGACTCAATTCTAAACAATACAGAGCTTTCTGATGTAGTCTTTTAGCACGAAGCCAAGCTACAGAGCATAATACTCTTTATAGACTCTATAAACACACTTTGAGTTTTTGATGCAATATTTTAGCACGAGGCCAAGTTGCAGAGCATACTACTCTTACAGACTCTATGACACTTAGTAGAGCGGACTACTTGCTCAATACTAGACACTACTTGCAGAGTGACTTTGCAAACTCAAATGCATGATGCTTACAATGAACCCTGAGGGCTTTATTTATACAAAAACCATCCGGTGGTCCGGTACTGACAGTAACAGGTCAATTGGTAATCCGGTGGCTACTGACTTACACCTATAAGTCATAAAGGCATCAACCGGGGTGACATGTGGGGACAACCACAGTCATTATCGCATCCCTTCATCGGTCAGTGACATATGGGGACCCGGTATCTGATTCATGACAGACCTTTTATTAAAATACGACAGTACTAAGCTAAGCATAATACACAGTGGAGCATTTATCCGGCCCATGACGGAAACAATGTGGGGCAATACTGGCCCACTCAGCCTTCAGCCCACCACGGCTTTCAATCATAAGGGTCTCGTCCCTGGAGATATTCCCACACTTCATCATTATCTAAATCATCGTAATAAAACTGATAATCTTTGAGATAAGGAGGACCTTCAAAATCAGGCGGCGGATATAAGAAAGGACCAAAACACTGTTCAATATCTGACCCATGGAAAATCAGATTTGGTTCATACATAAACTCTCCTCGGAATTTAGACTCAACCCTGAAGTCAAGAGGAATTTGCTTGGTGATGACTTTTGATTCTAGCTGCTTTCCTTCCAAGCTTCGTCTAATGAACTTTTGTGAAGTATGCAGTGTGTGATCTAACGGCTTGTACTTACCGCCTTCAAAATGCAGCATGAATTTAAACCACTGATGCTCTTGGTCTGCAATTTCCATGTCTGCCTTCATATGTGCAATGAAGTTTTCACGCCTGTTCTCCCAATCTACCCTTGGACAGAATTTATCTAAAAGGATTTCTGTCCATCCAGACCAGGTAGTATTATGTCGCAGATTTGCAGGGTCTGCGCAAATGACAATTTTCTTTTCTTCTCTGCAACACTGAAGTATAAGATTATATGAAGTCCATGTCAGATTTCCATCACATAGATCAATATATAAAAGCTGTTCTTGTTCTTCATAGTCTACCCATACTTCTATGCAATCTCTGATTTTTGCCTTTGCTTATGCAAAACTGGTAAAAGCATCCTTCTCCCAGCGCTCCATTATCTCAATTTTCATCGGGGAGGACTGGATCTTTTTAATCAGAGTAAGTTCTAAGAACCTCTCAGCTTCATCTGTAGATGCAAATTCAAGTGTCTGGATACGAACTTCTTCTGGTAGAGAGTTATCCCAGGGGAGGAGAAATAACCCTTCTTTAGCTTTGAGCTCATCTTCAGTAACTGGAGCTTTTCCTTTGTCTGCACTGGTTTGTCTCGAACTAGAACTTGATGCTCCTGCTGAAAACATATTTAATGCCGGCCTTGTATCTGCAGAATGTTCTCTGGTTAACATATCAGCAAGACAGTTAAGATATCCTGGTTTATATACAATATACAATATCAAAATCAAAATTACTCAACCATATAAACCATTTTAATATCCTGCTATTGTTATCTGCCATTAGATTCTCATTCTTGAATATACCAGGAATTATCTTCAAGTCTGTTCTGATAGTAAATCTAACTGGTTTGAGGAACATAATGAAGTGTTGTACAGTCTTCTTGACTGCAAGTATTTCTTTGTGGCTTGATGGGTAATTCAACTCGGCTGCTTTAAAGGATCCAGAGCCGAAGCCACAGATATTTTCTTTGCCGTTGATAGCTTCAAGTAGGACTCCACCCCATGTGGAGGAGGATGCATATGTCTCTATGATCAGGCTACCATTACCCTGAGGCAAAGATAAGGAAGGCAGCTATAATACTTTGTCTTTGATCTTTTTGACTGCCTTAGACATTTCAACTGTCCATTTCGGAGGATTTTTCTTCAGGTGCTGCTGTAGTAGATGGACATCAGCTGCTTGACCTCTGTAAAAAGGTCGAATATAATTCAGGCTCCCAAGGAACCTTTGTAACTGGGTTTTATCCAGAATTTCTTTTGGAAATCGGCTGAAGACTTGGAGGACATGGTCTTGCAATATCACTTGTCCTTTCTGGATTTTAAAACCAAGAAACTCTATCTTAGTTTTGCCAACTCCCATCTTACTCTCTGAGAGGACTAACCCATGTTTGAAGACAAGTTCATAAAACATCTGTAAATGCTTCAAATGTTCTTGCAATTTCTTCGAGCATACCAGTATGTCGTCTATGAACACTAATGCCCAGAGCTTTTCTCTAAAGATATCTTCCATCCTTTTTTGAAACTCCGAGGGGGCATTATTAATACCAAACGGCAGAACTTTCCATTGATATTGTCCATGAGGAACAACAAATGCCGTTTTGAATCTGTCTTCAGCTTTTATACCAATCTGTTAAAAACCAGACTTCAGATCGAATTTGCTGAAGATAGTACAGCCTGCAATTCTTTGCAACAGGATTGCTTTATCTGGGAAATGGTACCTTACCTTTTGCAGTGTTGCATTCAAAGGCTTGTAGTTGACTACCAGCCTCGGATTTCCTCTCTTGATTTCTGAATGCTTATTGACTACAAAAGTTCTACATTCCCAAGGGCTCTTTGATGGCTCAATTAAACCTTTTGCCAATAATTCTTTTACTTCTTTAGCACAGAATTCTCTTTCGGAAGGAGACATGATTCTGGTTGAAGCCTTCATGGGTTTAATATTCTGTAGAGTATCATAGGGCAGAGAAACAAAATATTTTTCTCTGGTCCAGAAAGCATTTGGGTTGTCAGAACAACAATCTTTAACTAGTTTCTCAGAAATATCTTTTAAAGCCTTTTTTCCATGAGCTTCTGAGAAAGCTATGCATCGGTCCATTTTAAAGAGCTGAGCAGGGTTAGGCTTAATAAGAGGCTGTTGTACATAAGGAAGAAATTTAGGAGAAGAATGGAATGAAATAGGCATAGTGACTTTTTGGTTATTCAGTATACAAGTAAAATTCATCTTCTTGGTATCCACAGAGAATGGACTAACTCTGTGCAAGAATTCTGATCCTAGTATACAATCATCACTTAAACTATCTAGTCTGTACACGGTTAGCTTATCAAAAACTCCTTTAAATGAGACAGGGAATAGTTCACTTTTAGCTTTAAGAGATACCACAGTACCTTCTATGGCAACACCTCTGTCTGTTGTCTCTTCCCAGTAGAAGTGAGGAAGAGCGGAGCCTCTTGCCAAGTTGACTTGACAACCTGAGTCTAACATACAGTCCAGGAGATAGGGTTTAAACTCACTGGGTTGGTACTGGACTTTAACATAGATTTTAGGACCAGAAAGCATTGACAAGGATGGGTTAGGAGAAGGGGAACGGGTAGGAGATTTCTCTTCTATGGTTACTTTCCTTCACCTAGGACTCTCTATGCTCATTGCTCTGTCATATTGCTTATTTAGCTCTTCATCTGAATATTGATCCCTTTCTGCTTGGATGATTTTAATCATACTTTTGAGATCATCAATTTCTGTACACAACTGCCGCATCTGTTGCTGTTTATCTTTGATTTGTCTTCTGAGCATTGCTTCTTTGTCTGTCCTGAAGCTTTGCCTGTCATCATGACCTTCAGGGTAGCCTCTGTATAGCTCAACAGGATTGTAGACTGCAGGAGTTACAGTCACTAGTTTCCACTTGCCTTTATCCTGCTCTAATTGCTTAAGCAGGTGTTTCTTTTCTTCTTTCAGAGATGCTCGGAGCTGGTACTGGAATGGAGGCGTCTCTGACAATTGCAGGTCGATGGCTGCAATCTGTTTCTCTATATTCTGGTGTTTAGATAGAGAAAACATGTTAAGGGAAAAACCAAAAAAATCAAAATCAGGCTGCTCGAACCCCCCTAAATTTGGTTCTTCATCAGATTCAGAGGAGGAGGAAGATGAGGAAGGAGCAAATTTATGCAACACAACAATGTCTTGGTCAGACTCAGAGTCTGAACTGTTATCAGATGGAAAATACAAAACATCACCAGATGGTGTTTCATCAGGCTCTCGCATATCCCACCATCGAGGATCCAGAGAGTTACAGAAAGCTGCAAGTCGAGGTTTTGACTTTTTCTTCGGGCACTTGTTTGCCCAGTGGCCTTTTTCACCATAGATAAAGCAAACTTCTTTATCTGTCTGAGATTTCCTTCTCTTGATAAACCTTCGTGAAGGTTTAGAATACTGAGTCTTCTGATACTTTGGCTTTCTGTTATATTTCAAGGGTTTATCAGGATAATGATACCTTGGCTTACTAGAATAAAACCGTTTTGCTTTCTTCTTATGACATTTACATGTATCCTGCAAATGCCCTCTATTGTGCGCACCACACCCCCAATCTGGAATTTGGGCAACAGGTTTACAAAACGAAGGGGTATACATATCTTGGTGACGCTTGAAATCTTTACTAACTCTCTTCTCAAGACAATGTTCCTTCCAGGTCTCTAAGATATGACCATGAAGCTGAGCAAGAGAAAGATTATGGTAATTCATATTTTTATCTTTCATATACTTTTCTACCGCATCAGGAACATGACCAGGGAAGCTTCTCAGGTAATGCTTTAAGTAAGCTGGATCGTTATCTTTACCTGAAGTGATTAGTAAATTCTGCATGTAGCAGAAATATGCTTCGGCTTGAGAGAGGTTACAGAGCCGAGCAGACATAAAAAGAGATGCTAAATGATCAGATATATCTCGATCTTCAGCACCATAGAATTGTTTTCCCAGAGCTTGTAAAACTTGTTGGTCAGCATCGTCGGCATTCAACATTTCATTCCGGGCATCTTGTGGAAGCCATCGCCACCATTCATTTGCAAGACCAGAGAGTCCTATAACTATTTGTCCTGCCAGCTGTTGGCCTGTAAGGGTAGGGTCTTGAGTTCTTTTGGACAGAGTCCAATGGAACAACAGCGTAATGGCATCTCTTATCGCTTCTCGAGACTGACACTGAATGTTTAGAACTGGTTGGTTAGGCATCTGAGAGATAATACCATTTATATCATTAACGCCGAAATTAGCATTAAGCTTTGGAGCTTGAGAGGCTTGAGGCATTTCCATATCGAATTCTGGTTGTGGTTTATGTGAACCAGAGGATTCAGCTCGGGTATGAGAGGCTGACAACATATTTAAATATTTCTGCTCTAGGGCTGGCTTAAAGGACTTGAAGTGTCCTATCCATTCCTGGACTTCTGCAAAGTCCGCTTCATCTTGACCAAAATTAAATTCTGGTCTGTTATCTTCTTCTTCAACTGAAAACATGCCAAAAGAAAAACTTCGTTCCAATTTTGGCTCTGTGTCCTTCTTCTTCTGATAGCCTTTTGCTGCTAAAGCATATGCAGAAGGATTTAATCCTGGAGCTCTTTTCTTTAGCTCTTTTGTCTGGCCTATTAATTCTTCTAAGCGGGCCAGTCTCCGTTTTGTTTTATCTGCAGCTTTTGCTACAGCTTCTTTTATCTCTTCAGTATCTGTCAAGAGATGGTTAACAATTCTAGCCTTGTTTCCACCATTGCAATTTTTTATTTTTCTTCTATGATATTGGCTTTAATACTTAACAGGTCTTTAGCCATATCATTTAGATTCTTAGCAGTTAACTTGTTTTGCATATTCCCCCAATTTAATAGTTTTGATTCGTCGGACACAGATTCATCTGGATCGGAAGATCTATATGGGAGGAATTCTTTCTTGACAGTGCCCTCAGCTGAGTACTGTCTGAATGGGGTCTCAGGCAAATTTCTTCCTAGGAAGTAAGATTTGCGACCTTGTATAACTGCTTCATAAGAATCATTTTGTCAAGGAAGAGTAAACATTCCAAGACTTGGCTTTTGCTTATGGTGTTCTAGTTTCTAAAGAGTTTTTCTACAGGCTGGACAATTGCTATGTTGTCCTCTATGTTCTGAATCATATAAGCCTGTGTGAGAAGTAGAAGGAGAATCAGGAGGATTTGTTCTGAGTCTTCTATTTGAAGAAACGGAAGAGGAAAGGGAAGAAGATCTCACAAGAGGAGGTGAGAAGATGGGAGCAGGGGTTGTCTCTGGGAGACGGAAAGAACTTGTCTGTCTGTCAAAAGTTAAGGGTTGATTTATAATAGAGTTTTGCATAGACTCGACTCTCCTTAACTCTTGATACTTCACTTCCCATTTCTGAGGGTAAGTGATGCCAGTCCACTCAAAGGTGATTGGTTGTGCTTGCTTAGATCTATCACTCTCCACCACGGTTTGCAGGCGTGAGCTCTGATGGGCTTTAGAACGCAGAGGGGGAAGAGTATCATTGCCAAAGTGGATACAAACAAGACTTTTTAACTGGATGATCTTTGATCTAGCCATCATATGGAAACCCTGCGGTAAGACGTAAGCTTTTAACAAATTGTAAATGTGTGGATCATCTAAGCTTACACTGTATTTTGGAAATATTGTCCCGTGGGCGGGACCATCATGCAATGGGGCTGTGAACCCTCCAATGATAGCATCTGCGAAGTTAACATGACGCGTATCTACAGTGACACATAAAGAAGATACAGGGAGATAAAGTCTAACTAGAGGACCAAGACCTAGTTTAATTGCACCTAGATGTAGGCAAATGGAAATGATTTGCTGAGTGATCGGTGAAGTCCTAGGAGTTGTAAAGTGGTCTTATAGGGTAACAACCATTGAGTTGAGGCGCCGTAAATCCCGTTTGTTTATACCAGAGTGAGACAGAACTCCTTCCCAAATGGACCCATCGATGGATGCTATCTCTCACATAACACAGCTAGACTGTCAACAAGAAAACAATGAAGAAGTTTCTCTTGCAGAGAGACAGTCATCATTCGCTACTGAATGCTCTACCTCCGACTCTTCTTATATTCACATCCAAGATACCAATCCTTCACAAGATTGGCAGCTACCTGAAATTCTTCCTAGCGATGTTTATCAGTTAAGATGGTGGCAGTATAAGTCTACAACCCAAATAAAAGTATCCTCTGTTGATGTGTCATTCACAGAATCTGATGAGCCTATGCACATAAACCTAATAGATAAATCCCAGATTGATTGGGCAATTAAATCTGGCTATAAGTATGCACATCTAGGTGCAATTAAACTAGGTCTTGGTCCTCTAGTTAGACCTTATCTCCCTGTATCTTCTTTATGTGTCGCTGTAGATACACGTCATGTTAACTTCGCAGATGCTATCATTGGAGGGTTCACGGCCCCATTGCATGATGGTCCCTCCCACGGGACAATATTTCCAAAATATAGTGTAAGCTTAGATGATCCACACATTTACAATTTGTTAAAAGCTTACATCTTACCGCAGGGTTTCCATATGATGGTTGGATCGAAGATCATCCAGTTAAAAAGTCTTGTTTGTATCCGCTTTGGCAATGATACTCTTCCCCCTCTGCGTTCTAAAGTCCATCAGAGCTCACGCCTGCAAAGCGTGGTGGAGAGTGATAGATCTAAGCAAGCACAACCAGTCACCTTTGAGTGGACTGGCATCACTTACCCTCAGAAATGGGAAGTGAAGTATCAAGAGTTAAGGAGAGTCGAGTCTATGCAAAACTCTATTATAAATCAACCCTTAAGTTTTGACAGACAGACAAATTATTTATGTCTCCCAGAGACAACCCCTGCTTCCATCTTCTCACCTCCTCTTATGAGATCTTCTTCAGTTTCCTCTTCCATTTCTTCAAACAGAAGACTCAGAACAAATCCTCTTGATTCTCCTTCTGCTTCTCACACAGGCTTATATGATTTAGAACATAGAGGACAACATAGCAATTGTCCAGCCTGTAGAAAAACTCTTCAGAAACTAGAACACCATAAGCAAAAGCCAAGTCTTGGAATGTTTACTCTTCCTTGACAAAATGATTCTTATGAAGCAGTTATACAAGGTCGCAAATCTTACTTCCCAGGAAGAAATTTGCCTGAGATCCCGTTCAGACACTACTCAGCTGAGGGCACTGTCAAGAAAGAATTCCTCCCATATAGATCTTCCGGTCCAGATGAATCTGTGTCCGACGAATCAAAACTATTAAATTGGGGGAATATGCAAAACAAGTTAACTGCTAAGAATCTAAATAATATGGCTAAAGACCTGTTAAGTATTAAAGGCAATATCATAGAAGAAAAAGAAAAAATTGCAATGGTGGAAACAAGGATAGAATTGTTAAACCATCTCTTGACGGATACTGAAGAGATAAAAGAAGCTGTAGCAAAAGCTGCAGATAAAACAGAACGGAGACTGGCCCGCTTAGAAGAATTAATAGGCCAGAAAAAAGAGATAAAGAAAAGAGCTCCAGGATTAAGTCCTTCTGCATATGCTTTAGCAGCAAAAGGCTATCAGAAGAAGAAGGACACAGAGCCAAAATTGGAACGAAGTTTTTCTTTTGGCACGTTTTCAGTTGAAGAAGAAGATAACAGACCAGAATTTAATTTTGGTCAAGATGAAGCAGACTTTGCAGAAATCCAAGAATGGAAAGGACACTTCAAGTCCTTTAAGCCAGCCCTAGAGCAGAAATATTTAAATATGTTGTCAGCCTCTCATACCCGAGCTGAATCCTCTGGTTCACATAAACCACAACCAAAATTCGATATGGAAATGCCTTAAGCCTCTCAAGCTCCAAAGCTTAATACTCATTTCGGCGTTAATGCTATAAATGGTATTATCTCTCAGATGCCTGACCAACTAGTTCTAAACATTCAGTGCCATTATTGAGAAGCGATAAGAGATGCCATTACGTTGTTGTTCCATTGGACTTTGTCCAAAAGAACTCAAGACCCTACCCTTACAGGCCAACAGCTGGCAGGACAAATAGTTGCAGGACTCTCTGGTCTTGCAAATGAATGGTGGCGATGGATTCCACAAGATGCCCGGAATGAAATGTTGAATGTCGATGATGCTGACCAACAAGTTTTACAAGCTCTGGGAAAAAAATTCTATGGTACTGAAGATTGAGATATATCTGATCATTTAGCATCTCTTTTTATGTCTGCTCGGCTCTGTAACCTCTCTCAAGCCGAAGCATATTTCTGCTACATGCAGAATTTACTAATCACTTCAGGTAAAGCTAACGACCTAGCTTACTTAAAGCATTACCTGAGAAGCTTCCCTGGTCATGTTCCTGATGCGGTAGAAAAGTATATGAAATATAAAAATATCAACTACCGTAATCTTTCCCTGGCTCAGCTTCATGGTCATATCTTAGAGACCTAAAAGGAACATTGTCTTGAGAAGAGAGTTAGTAAATATTTCAAGCGTCACCAAGATATGTATACCCCTTCGTTTTGTAAACATGTTGCCCAAATTCCAGATTGGGGGTGTGGTGCGCACAATAGAGGGCATTTGCAGGATACATGTAAATGTCATAAGAAGAAAGCAAAAGGGTTTTATTCTAGTAAGCCAAGGTATCATTATCCTGATAAACCCTTGAAATATAACAGAAAGCCACAGTATCGAAAGCCTCAGTATTCTAAACCTTCACGAAGGTTTACCAAGAGAAGGAAATCTCAGACAGATAAAGAAGTTTGCTTTATCTGTGGTGAAAAAGGCCACTGGGCAAACAAGTGCCCGAAAAAAAAGTCGAAACCTCGACTTGCAGCTTTCTGTAACTCTCTGGATCCTCGATGGTGGGATATGCCAGAGCTTGATGAAACACCATCTGGTGATGTTTTGTATTTTCCATCTGATAACCGTTCAGACTCTGAGTCTGACCCAGACGTTGCTGCGTTGCATAAATTTGCTCCTTCCTCATCTTCCTCCTCCTCTGAATCTGATGAAGAACCAAATTTAGGGGGGTTCGAGCAGCCTAATTTTGATTTTTCTGGTTTTTCCGTTAACATGTTTTCTCTATCTAAACACCAGAATATAGAGAAACAGATTGCAACCATCGACCTGCAATTGTCAGAGACGCCTCCATTCCAGTACCAGCTCCGAGCATCTCTGAAAGAAGAAAAGAAACACCTGCTTAAGCAATCAGAGCAGGATAAAGGCAAGGGGAAACTAGTGACTGTAACTCCTGCAGTCTACAATCCTTTTGAGCTATACAGAGGCTACCCTGAAGGTCATGATGACAGGTAAAGCTTCAGGACAGACAAAGAAGCAATGCTCAGAAGACAAATCAAAGATAAACAACAACAGATGCGGCAATTGTGTACAAAAATCGATGATCTCAAAAGTATGATTAAAATCATCCAAGCAGAAAGGGATCAATATTCAGATGAAGAGCTAAATAAGCAATATGGCAGAGCAATGAGCATAGAGAGTCCTAGGCGAAGGAAAGTAACCATAGAAGAGCAATCTCCTACCCGTTCCCCTTCTCCTAACCCATCCTTGTCAATGCTTTCTGGTCCTAAAATCTATGTTAAAGTCCAGTTCCAGCCCGGTGAGTTTAAACCCTATCCCCTGGACTGTATGTTAGACTCAGGTTGTCAAGTCAACCTAGCAAGAGGCTCCGCTCTTCCTTACTTCTACTGGGAAGAGACAACAGATAGAGGTGCTGCCATAGAAGGTACTGTGGTATCTCTTAAAGCTAAAAGTGAACTATTCCCTATCTCATTTAAAGGAGTTTCCGATAAGCTAACCGTGTACAGCTAGATAGTTTAAGTGATGATTGTGTACTAGGATCAGAATTCTTGCACAGATTTAGTCCATTCTCTGTGGATACCAAGAAGATGACTTTTACTTGTATACTGAATAACCAAAAAGTCACTATGCCTATTTCATTCCATTCTTCTCCTAAATGTCTTCGTTATGTACAGCAACCTGTTATTAAACCTAACCCTGCTCAGCTCTTTAAAATGGACCGATGCATAGCTTTCTTAGAAGCTCATGGAGAAAAGGATTTAAAAGATATTTATGAGAAACTAGTTAAAGATTGTTGTTCTGATAGTCCGAATGCGTTCTGGACCAGAGAAAAATATTTTGTTTCTCTTCCCTATGATACTCTATAGAAGATTAAACCCATGAAGGCTTCATCCAGAATCATGTCTCCTTCCGAAAGAGAATTCTGTGCTAAAGAAGTAAAAGAATTATTGGCAAAAGGTTTAATTGAGCCATCAAAGAGCCCTTGGGCATGTAGAGCTTTTGTAGTCAATAAGCATTCAAAAATCAATAGAGGAAAGCCGAGGCTGGTAGTCAACTATAAGCCTTTGAATGCAGCACTACAAAAAGTAAGGTACCCTCTCCCAGATAAAGCAAGCCTGTTGCAAAGAATTGCAGGCTGTACTATCTTCAGCAAATTCGATCTGAAGTCTGGTTTTTACCAGATTGGTATAAAAGCTGAAGACAGATTCAAAACGGCATTTGTTGTTCCTCATGGACAATATCAATGGAAAGTTCTGCCGTTTGGTATTAATAATTCCCCCTCGGAGTTTCAAAAAAGGATGGAAGATATCTTTAGAGAAAAGCTCTGGGCATTAGTGTTCATAGACGACATACTAGTATGCTCGAAGAACTTGCAAGAACATTTGAAGAATTTACAGATGTTCTATGAACTTGTCTTCAAACATGGGTTAGTCCTCTCAGAGAGTAAGATGGAAGTTGGCAAAACTGAGATAGAGTTTCTTGGTTTTAAAATCCAGAAAGGACAAGTGATATTGCAGGACCATGTCCTCCAAGTCTTCAGCCGATTTCCAGAACAAATTCTTGATAAAACCCAGTTACAAAGGTTCCTTGGGAGCCTGAACTATATTCGACCTTTTTGCAGAGGTTAAGCAGCTGATGTCCATCTACTACAGTAGCACCTGAAGAAAAATCCTCCGAAATGGACAGCTGAAATGTCTAAGACAGTAAAAAAGATCAAAGACAAAGTATTACAGCTACCTTCCTTATCTTTTCCTCGGGGTAATGGTAGCCTAATCATAGAGACAGATGCATCCTCCTCCACATGGTGTGGAGTCCTACTTGAAGCTATCAACAACAAAGAAAACATCTGTGGCTTCGGCTCTGGATCCTTTAAAGCAGCCGAGTTGAATTACCCATCAAGCCACACAGAAATACTTGCAGTCAAGAAGACTGTACAACACTTTATTCTGTTCCTCAAACCAGTTAGATTTACTATTAGAACATACTTGAAGATAATGCCTGGTATATTCAAGAATGAGAATCTAATGGCAGAAAATAATAGCAGGATATTAAAATGGTTTATATGGTTAAGTAATTTTTATTTTGATATTGTATATAAACCATGATATCTTAACTGTCTTGCTAATATGTTAACCAGAGAACATTCTGCAGATACAAGGTTCGCATTAAATATGTTTTCAGTAGGAGCATCAAGTTCTGGTTCGAGACAAACCAGTGCAGACAAAGGAAAAGCTCCAGTTACTGAAGATGAGCTCAAAGCTAAAGAAGGGTTATTTCTCCTCCCATGGGATAACTCTCTACCAGAAGAAGTTCGTATCCAGACACTTGAATTTGCATCTACAGATGAAGCTGAGAGGTTCTTAGAACTTACTCTGATTAAAAAGATCCAGTCCTCCCTGATGAAAATTGAGATAATGGAGCGTTGGGAGAAGGATGCTTTTACCAGTTTTGCAGAAGCAAAGGCAAAAATCAGAGATTGCAGAGAAGTATGGGTAGACTATGAAGAACAAGAACAAATTTTATATATTGATCTATGTGATGGAAATCTGACATGGACTTCATATAATCTTATACTTCAGTGTTGCAGAGAAGAAAAGAAAATTGTCATTTGCGCAGACCCTGCAAATCTGCGACATAATACTACCTGGTCTGGATGGACAGAAATCCTTTTAGATAAATTCTGTCCAATGGTAGATTGGGAGAACAAGCGTGCAAACTTCATTGCACATATGAAGGCAGACATGGAAATTGCAGACCAAGAGCATCAGTGGTTTAAATTCATGCTGCATTTTGAAGGCGGTAAGTACAAGCCGTTAGATCACACACTGCATACTTCACAAAAGTTCATTAGACGAAGCTTGGAAGGAAAGCAGCTAGAATCAAAAGTCATAACCAAGCAAATTCCTCTTGACTTCAAGGTTGAGTCTAAATTCCCAGGAGAGTTTATGTATGAACCAAATCTGATTTTCCATGGGTCAGATATTGAACAGTGTTTTGGTCCTTTCTTATATCCGCCGCCTGAATTTGAAGGTCCTCCTTATCTCGAAGATTCCCAGTTTTATTACGATGATTCAGATAATGATGGAGTGTGGGAATATCTCTAGGGACGCGACCCTTATGATTGAAAGCCGTGGTGGGATGAAGGCTGAGTGGGCCAGTATTGCCCCACATTGTTTCCATCGTGGGCCGGATAAATGCTCCACTGTGTATTAGTCTTAGCTTAGTACTGTTGTATTTGAATAAAAGGTCTGTCATGAATCAGATACCGGGTCCCCATATGTCACTGACCGATGAAGGGACGAGATAATGACTGTGTTTGTCCCCACGTGTCACCCCGGTTGATGCCTTTATGACTTATAGGTGTAAGTCAGTAGCCACTGGATTACTGATTGACTGTTACTGTCAGTCGAGGACTATCGGACCACCGAACGGTTTTTGTATAAATAAAGCCCTCAGGGTTCATTGTAAGCATCATGCATTTCAGTTTGCAAAGTCGCTCTGCAAGTAGTGTCTAGTATTGAGCAAGTAGTCCGCTCTACTAAGTGTCATAGAGTCTGTAAGAGTAGTATGCTCTGCAACTTGGCCTCGTGCTAAAAGATTGCATCAGAAACTCAAAGTGTGTTTATAGAGTCTGTAAAGAGTATTATGTTCTGTAGCTTGGCTTCGTGCTAAAATACTACACCAGAAAGCTCTGTATTATTTAGAATTGAGTCTGTAACAAAGTTATGCTGTGCAGCTTGGCTTAGTGCTATAAGACTGCATCAGAAGCTTTGATTTAGAGTTTGTATTACAGTGACGACCTTCGCTGTCCGAAGGCGATCTGTTGAGTCTGTAATATTTGTAAAGAGTAAAATATCTGAGTGTATTCTGGAATGCTACAAATTAATATAAAGCTTGGAGTGAATCTGTGTTGAAATTGAAAGAGACTGTTCGATCGCTGGAGCAAGTTGCTTCAATTTATATCTTGTTTTCAATGTGATTCCATAACTAGTAACAAATATTCAATCGATTCAGTGGCCATGCCGAACGAATCAATACATATTATTGGACCTTCAGACATTTTTCACCCTTTGATTTGGATATAGTTTGTGAGAATTTGGAAAATAATTATAAGCTACACATTGGTCAAGAAAACCATGATGACTTGTTGTAGCTAAAATAGAGAGTAGGTGTTCCTAGGTTTTTCAATCGTCTTCTAAGCTGAGAAGAAGCACTGGACTATTTCTGTCGTATTTACTGTACAAATCCGACAATTGGAAGAGTGCCTTTCAATTGGGAAGCTGAGCCGAGAAATCCTAATACAGTGGGTGGTTGTTACAAGGAAGAGGATTTGGCTGATCGATCGTGAGATCATTCAGCGATTCGTTGATGTTAAAATAAAGCAATGCATCAAAAGAAGCCATGTGCTCTGATACCATGTCAAAGAGAACAATGGAATAGATAGAAGCTCTATAGGTAGATTGATTCATCTTAAAAGATACCATGTTAAAAGAAAACAATGCAGCACAAAAAGCTATGTGCTCTCATACCATGTTAAAGAAAAACAAGGTAGAAGACAAAAACACTAAGGGGTATTGATCGCCTTCTCAATATTAAGCAATGTATTTATAAGACTACATAACAACAAAACCATAGGTAAATACCATGGTTCATCAAATACTATGGGCCACTAACTCTAGGTAAAGTGACCAACTCAACTAATCGATTAACTAGCTAATTAATGCAGTATTGATAATGGTTCTTTGAGATTACAATTCTTAACAGTTGAGTCCACCACCGATCCTTAATTGAGACAAAAGTGATGGAAATTCTGATTCTAGTTGTAGGAGTAGGGTTGGGTTATTGCATAAGATTCATAACAAATCCTTTCAACCAAAGAACGTTAAAATAAATATGTAAAAAGTTATACTCTTTACAATTTACCATTTTCTTTTTTTTGTATATTTAATTACATATAAAGTTACCATTCTAATTTTCATCAAAATTTAATGATTATAACTAAATTCCATATTAAACTATAATACAATCGATTTTAATAATCCGATGTTGATCTTAATATTTGTCACCAACTAATATATCATTCAACTTAGAGTGGTGTATAACCAAGCTATGATTGTCACCAAGTTAATTGATTGGTTGTATTGATCACTAAACAATCACATGTAAAAAAAAAAACATGTGACCCCATTTTTTTGTCTCTAGGAATGCCCTAGAGGCTTTAGGGAACCATACGACATCCTAGTGCAATTATACCTTGAAAGATAATTTTATCGTTCTTAGATACGCCAAGATAATCCTTGGAATGTTTTTTTATGTGGGATTTAGCACATTCCTTTTTGTTCATTCAGAAGCAACATACTAAATTACTTTTTATGCAACCCACACATCATCGAGGATTATGAGAATTATTTTGTGTGCAAGTTTGATAGGTTCTCTGCTTAGTTATGTCACTAACCACATCTTCATCATTTGACAACAATAAAAGGCCAGTGTTAGAGCCATGCATGCTTAAAGATTGACAATTGATCCATTGATTTATAATCACAGTCAAATGTGACTCAAATTTTTGTGTAGCCAATGTGGTCATGTGTTGATGTGAGCAAAATTCCCTTCATCAAATACATAGGTTTACCTAAGAAAAGGGCCCAATTAGACTTAGATTTCTCTAAGCTATTCTATCTTACACAATTCTAACTCTCTCATGTGGGGGGCACAGGGTTTATCCAATCCTTACGCATTAGTCCAGTCATTGGGATTATTTAAATGCCTAAAACCATTTCGATGGCCATTTTTCATTAATGATCACATAACCTTATTGTGATAATGGTAGAGGACCGTTTGAAAAGTAAAGGCCAATTGAGTACTTCTCAATTTAGTATTTCTAAATAAATTCGTCTATGAAGTATGAGGCAAGTTAATAAATTTAGTAGCTTCTTGTTCCAAACTTGTGGAGATTTTTTTAAAGGTAATATTGTAAACATAACCTTTTGTTGTATGAATTTTCTTTGTACCATATGAATTTTATTTGTACCAATTAACTTCATGTCTCGATCTAAGCTCATACAACTAATTATTACTTGGTTATATGTGAGTTGTGATTATCAAATAACACGAACATAAGATGACAACTTAAACTTTATGGGTTCATCCAAAAAAATAACACAGGGTTTAGCGATTGAAATTGACGTGAAAACACCATGTTCCTTCTAACCTCCCGAAAGCCTTGCAATTGGGATGAGATGATTATGGTTGGGTAGTCCAAACTTTCCTAGTTTTTCACGTACAACCTCCTGCTTACTAAAACCCTCTTTTTCTAGATGTAACCTAAGAAGATATTGAACATGTGTTTCCTATGTGGTTAATAAGTCAATCAAGAGTTCATAATACCTTCCAATTCTCAGTTTTTGACTCCTCAATATCTCTCCCACAAAAGTTTGCAAATCACCATCAATAAGATTAAGTAAATAGATTTCCCTGCTCTATTGGGCCCGATAGTTGAAACTCATGTTCCTATGACAATACTCACATTGACATTACTAAGTTGGAAAACCTCTCTCCCGCGATAGCTGAAAGTAACTTCAATAAGCTAAAGAAGAGGTGGCGTGAGTTTAGTATGTTTTGGAAAGTGAAACTCCACACTAAAATCTTTCCATTTTTTTTTGTATGCTTCTATAGGCTCTTCATCATTATCTATTGTTTTCCCCTACCCCTCACTCTTTTTTGTCTCTTTGTTTGGAGCAAAATTTGCTCGGTCCTTGACTTTTTTTTGCTGATCCCTACTAGTACACTTAGCATCTTTTAGTTGTTTCTAATATACCTGAAACATCTTATTGGTATCCTTGTGTTTTTGCTCGTATATCCTCTAAAAAGTGTCAAAATTACCTTTGTAGAAATGAAGTTTCTCGTTGTGGAAATGAATGATGTCAGTTGAAACAAAGTTCAAGAAGTCACGATCATGTGACACGAAAACAAGTGTTTTCTTCCACCTACCCAAATATTATTCTAGCCATAAAACGACTCTAAGATCCAGATGGTTATTGGGTTCATCCAATAAGAAAATGCTCGACTAAACAAACAAAGCTCTTTCCAAGGATATCCTCATATGCCAACCTCCACTGAAAGATTTTGTGGGGAGCCCCTGCATAGATTTCATGAACCCCAAACCAACCAAGTTCTTCTAAGATTGTTCCCCTGCCGTATCAAATCCAATCTCTTGCAATTTCTCATAAAAACCAACAATCTTTTCACCATTTTCCATCTCATCATCCATGCCATAATCCAGAAAAAAAATATTGCAACCGTTGAGCATCTTGTCATAGTTTCACCAGCTCCTCATTTGCTAAGACGACCGCTTCTAAGGCAGTTCTATCATCACCCACAACATCTTGTTCAACTAATAAGACATCAATGTTTTTGGGAGCAGGTATCTTCCTCCATGCTAAAATTTTCAATAAAGTAGGCTTCCCCTTACCATTTGGACCGATAAGCCCATAACGCTTTCCATGAGAAATTTTCATAGAGGCGTTCTTCAGTAGCTCCTCACCTCGAAATGAAAAGGAAAAGGAATCAATTTTAATGTCTTTAACATTGGCATCGGTCGTATCATCTCCATCAAGAACCATGCTCCTACTACTTATAACAACAGTGAATGCATCCAAAGTTGCAGAAGAGATGCTTGATGGGCATGCAAGCTCACCACAACATGAAACACCAACGAATGATAAGCAGGATTTGGAATGGGGTGGAGACTTGGAAGTTAAGATCAGTAATAAGCTTTGACTGTGATCTGGGAAAGATGAATTCTCTATATATTGCAAAGTTTCCGATAAAATAACTATGTGAAAATGTTAATGACAATTGCAACCCTTTGTATGCGGTTTTGAAATCAGACACATCATGATTTTGATTTAGAGTTCAATGTTAGGACGTCGAGCCCAACCTGCATATGAGAGAGTCCACATCCTGCATCTGTGTGAGAGATAAGAGCCTCGTCCTTCTAGTTTCTAGTTTATGTAGGCTGTTAGGGGATCCGATTCCAAGATCTCATTGTGATCGAACTATATCTGTACTTAGTGAAATATACAACAAATTCAAATTACCTCCAAAATTTTATACTGGAAAAACCAATACAATATAATTGTGCCAATATGTTTGAAACTTAAAATGAGAAACACAAATTTTGAGAAAAATATAAACATTTAAATTGAATTGATTAAACCACATGAAAATCATAGCAAATCTGCTTGTGACGCACATTATTCCCAATTAAATGCCATAACCTCAACATGGTCTTCTTATATTGGCTCAAAACAAAGTCTTCTTATATTGGCTCAAAACAAACACCTTTGTGGAGGAGACGTCATCGTTTTAAGACATCCTTTATGTTATATAGCATGATGGAAACATGAAGATGTTTTATTGTAGATTCTCCAATAACTTCAGTGTTATTCCAATTTTGATGAGATAATGTCGCCACATTTTTTTGAGGAACGATGAAGGAAGTTAGTTCAAGCCCTGGAATGGGGTGGAGACTTGGAAGTTAAGATCAGTAATAAGCTTTGACTGTGATATGGGAAAGATGAATTCTCTATATATTGCAAAGTTTCCGATAAAATAACTATGTGAAAATGTTAATGACAATTGCAACCCTTTGTATGCGGTTTTGAAATCAGACACATCATGATTTTGATTTAGAGTTCAATGTTAGGACGTCGAGCCCAACCTACATATGAGAGAGTCCACATCCTGCATCTGTGTGAGAGATAAGAGCCTCGTCCTTCTAGTTTCTAGTTTATGTAGGCTGTTAGGGGATCCGATTCCAAGATCTCATTGTGATCAAACTATATCTGTACTTAGTGAAATATACAACAAATTCAAATTACCTCCAAAATTTTATACTGGAAAAACCAATACAATATAATTGTGCCAATATGTTTGAAACTCAAAATGAGAAACACAAATTTTGAGAAAAATATAAACATTTAAATTGAATTGATTAAACCACATGAAAATCATAGCAAATCTGCTTGTGACGCACATTATTCCCAATTAAATGCCATAACCTCAACATGGTCTTCTTATATTGGCTCAAAACAAAGTCTTCTTATATTGGCTCAAAACAAACACCTTTGTGGAGGAGACGTCATCGTTTTAAGACATCCTTTATGTTATATAGCATGATGGAAACATGAAGATGTTTTATTGTAGATTCTCCAATAACTTCAGTGTTATTCCAATTTTGATGAGATAATGTCGCCACATTTTTTTGAGGAACGATGAAGGAAGTTAGTTCAAGCCCTGGTTCGCTCCCTGGTTGTTTCTCATAGCTCTAACCCTCTTGCATTTTCGTTTCTCTTCTCTGTTCACCCATGACGGCCGTATCGGGGAGGGAGCCAAGCCCTCCCCCCTCACATCATTCTGTAGGCCCTTCCAATTATAATGTTGTAGACCCCTTCTTGGAACTGTCGCCCCCTGACATAACCCTGCAATATGACATAACCAAGCCCGATGAAGAGCAGAAGCTCCCACCGCAGGTCGATGCTAAGCCCCGCACCCACACTTGCATTGGGTTTGCAATCGAAAAACCCAGAATAAACTTGCCCCCTCAAGAATCAACGCGCGCATTGAGTACATGAACACTTATGCGCCATTGGAAAATTCATAGGAATATGGCCCACTGAAAGAGCTTTGCTCCACTGGATCTCTGCCAAATGGAAACCAAAGGCCCATTTCGACATTCAGCTAGGATCAAAAGGATTCTTCACCATCATCTTCACCCTGCTAGAAGACAGAGATCGGGTCTTGGAAGGAGGGCCCTATTTTTTTAATTCTGCAGGTCTCTTTCTTAGGAATTGGGTGGAGCGATTCAATCCTGACACATAAAAATTTTCATGGGCCTCGGTCTGGGTCCGCCTCTACTCTGTCCCTCAGGATTACTGGGATGAATAAACCCTCAAGGACATCGGTAACGTGCTGGGAGATTTTGTCAAAGTTGTCGACCTAACGAAATAGAAAAGGTACACTTCATATGCCTGTATCTGTGTTTACATGCATATTGCTAAAACCCTACTAGAATCCATCATCCTTGCACACGAGGACACAGAATGGGTTCAGCCATTATATTACGAGCATAATCCCTTTAGATGTCGGAAATGCCATGAGCACGGTCACCTGTATTGGGACTGCCCCAAAAACAAAATCAACACAGAACAAACCCCTGCCACGAATGAGGAAGTATTCAAGAAAGTTACAGGAAAACCAAGACAAGGAAGGAAAAATCCCACTATCAGCAAGTCCTCCAACCCATCCACCAGTAATATATTTGGGGTCCTTGACACCCTCACGGATGAGCCAGAGCAGGAAACCTCTGATCTCTTGAAATCCTCCAAGCGTCCCCACCAAGGAAAATCACTAGTGGGACTAGGCCAACAGGACAAGATCCTCTCTGAAAAGAAACCCCTACCAGACAAGGAAGCAATTCAACCCCACATCTCTCTATTATCTTCTCAGGAGGCAGACGTCCTTATGGATGAGGAAATGGGGGACATTGATCTTGGTGATCTGGCTCTTGCTGGACTTGAAAATTCATGTGAGAACAACAACTTCCAAGACATCAACCCCAAGCAGATATAAATGCTCACATACATTCTACACACTGCTAAATCCATCAACAAACTGGGCATAACCACCACCAACCCCATAGAAACTAGGAAAGGCACCAAGGAAAGAAAAAAAAGTGGAAGGAAAACAACTCTCCAGAGGATAGCCAATATGGGTACTATTTTGGTAGAATCAGGTCAATATTCTCAGCTTACTGAATTTTTTCCTCTCAACCCCATTGTTAATCAATGAAGATTGCATCCTGGAACATTAGAGGCATCAACAGTCCTAGCAAACAAAAAATGATTAAGAAAAACATTCAACAAGATAACCCTACTATTCTCATGTTGCAAGAAACCAAAACCAATAGGTCCAACATTAACTCCATAATGTCCAGACTCTAGCGCGGCAGCCAGTCCATATCTCTTGACTCTTTTGGAGCCTCTACAAGGCTCACTATTAGCTGGAATCTAGCAGACGTGGTACTTGATCATTTCATGGCCTCTCGCTATTCTATCTCCTCCCTTTTTCACCTCATCGGCACCAATATTCATGGCCGAATTACCAATGTCTATGGACCCCAGCTTCCTGACCAGAAATTGGTCCTTCTTGACTACCTCCAGTGGCTTATTCATGAGCAAGCTCCCCACATTGACATTCTTGGGGGTGACTTCAACCTCATAACTTCCCTTCAGGACAAGCGAGGTGGCTGATGCATTCTTACCGAGGAAGACAAACTCTTCAAGGGATTCATTGACAATAACAATCTGATTGACCTCCAAACCAACAACGACATTCATACCTGGAACAATCACAGAGGGGGAGATGCTCAGATCGCTTGAAAACTGGATCGCTTCCTCATTTCTGAACACATAATGCTCAGGAATGATGAGGTTCATGCTTCCATTCTTCCCGCGGATGGTTCTGATCACTGGCCAATATTCCTAAACTGGAAATTCAGTGATGTAGCAAAAAGAAATCCTTTCAGGTTTTAAAAATTTTGGCTCACACATTCAGACTTCCATGAGATCATAATAGGATGGTGGTTGAACACTCAACTCACTGGGACATCGTGCATGCACAAACTCCACAACAAGCTGAAAATTCTCAAGCATCACCTTAAACACTGGAACATGCATACTTTTGGGAACATATTCACCAACAAACTCTTCTAAAACAGGATATGGCACATCTTCAGCAACAGATTATCTCCTCAGGTCGCAATGAGGAAGCCAATGCTCGGGAACAGCAGCTCACCATTCAGATGGCTGAAAGGTATAAATAGGAGGATATCTACTGGAAACAAAATTCTCGCATCAAATGGCTTCGGGAAGGAGAACACAATACTTCATTCTTTCACAAATCCACCATACAACACTGTATGCACAATCGTATCACCAGTCTCAAAAATGTCGAAGGTATCATTTTGGAGAGTCACTGGGACATGGAAACCGAGCTCGTCTCACACTTTGAGGATCTCCTCACAGAGAATGATCAAGACAGGGTTCAAGCTATCCAAGAAGTCACCTCTCAGATTCCCACCCTGGTAATCGAAGAACAAAACAACATGCTCATGAGGCCAACCATGCTACAGGAGGTAGAGATGGTCATGATGCAAATGAAAGAAGACAAAGCCCCGGGTCTCGATGGCTTTACCATCAACTTCTTTCACTATTGTTAGAACATGCTCAAGACTGAGGTTTGGGAAATGGTGGAAGAATCTTGCATCACTCATAAAATCTGGCCTGCCCTCAATGCTACCTTTCACATTCTCATTCCCAAAGAGAACAAACCCTCCACGCCCAGTAAGTTCCGACCCATCGCACTCTGTAACGTGCTCTACAAAATCATCACCAAAATCATGGCCAACCGCCTTAAACCCCTCCTGCCCACTCTCATCTCAATGGAACAAACTGGCTATGTTGAAGGCTGCCAAATTCTTGACGGGATCGTCATAGCACATGAAGTTATCCACTCCCTTAAGACCACTAAAAAACCAGGCATGCTCCTCAAATTGGACCTCTCCAAAGCATTTGACAAACTCAACTGGGATTTTATTGAGAAAACTATGTCAGCCTTTGGGTTCCATTCTTCCTGGATTCGTTGGGTGATGCATCTCATCTCATTAGCCTTTTCTTCCATCATCTTAAATGGGGTTCCTTCTAAACCTTTCAACCCCTCTCGAGGTATCATATAAGGAGACCCCCTCTCTCCTTTCATCTTTATTCTCATGTCAGAAGGCCTAGGTTGAATGCTCAACCAAGCCAAAGCTCAAGGATCTCTCAAAGGCCTCTCGCTCCATGATCATTACCCATCAACAATTTGTGGATGATAACCTCATCATGGGACACCCCTCGGTCAAAGAAGCCAGAACTCTCAAGCACATTCTCTCTGCCTTCTCAAAAGACTCTGGTATTACTATCAATCAAGAAAAAACAGATTTATGTTTTTCTTCAATTCTCCTATCCCAACCTAGAGGAACATATATTGGGATCTCCTCACATTGACTCAGCCCTCAAGCACTCCTCCTAGAGAGATCTGCTAACCAAGATGGAACTTCGCCTGTCTCACTGGACTTTTCGCTCTCCTAACATTGTTGGTCGCTTAGTGCTTATCAAGTCCATTCTGCAGGCCATGCCCTTGTACTTGTTTCCAGTTTTGGCAGCTCCAAAATGGGTCCTCAAAGCCATCAGCTCCCTCCAATGCACCTTCCTCTGAAATGGAGACAAAAACTCTCATCATTGGGCTTTGGTCAAGTGGGACAGTGTCTGTGGCTCAAAATCGGATGGTGGGCTAGGGCTAAGAGATCCAGTACAAAGTAATGAAATTCTCAGTGCAAAAATCTGGTGGAACTAGGTTACCAAAAATAATAGACAATGGGCCCAACTCTGGAACAAAAAATATGCAACCAACTGGCCCACTCCACATATTGTCAGGTTTTCTGAGAACATAAAAGGTTCTCTCATATGGAACGCTGCCAAGTCACAGAGACCCATAATCCAAAATATCACATGGATAGACAGATTATTCTTGGGCGAGAGATTGTTATTGTATTTTCTAAAGAGAGTAGGAAGAAGCCAGAGGAAGTGCAGGGAAGGAAGAGGCAAGATCCAATAATTATCCTAATAAATACAGATTCTTCTTGTTTTGAATCTGATTTTATAATCTCCTGTTACAAAACGATATATTTCTTTGTCTGATAAAGTTTTGAATCGTTGGATATGCAGAGGCGGGCGTCGATATGGCCGCTGTCGTTCTCCATATTATGGTAACTTTTTGAAAATGCACCATATTGATTGCATTGTTAATGCATAAATCCTCTTGATTGGTATCCTATTCCGAAGAAATATTCACACGATCCATCAAGTTGTTGGGTTGAAATAATAATTTTGTTTTGCAGAACAATCACGATCTCGATCCCATTCTCAATCTCACTGGCGTTATTGTTCTTGTTCTTTTCTAAATAGGCGTTATTTCAGGTAGAATTTAATTAATAGAAGTTAGTTGTGCCTCGGTTTCATATGAGTAAAATTCAGAGAGACCAGTTATAGGGTCTGTTTGGAAAAAAATTGAACGCCTTTAATAAGGATTTCTATTCAGATGGTTATTTATTGTTTTGTTGGTCATGCAGGTGTTCTCCATATGAGAGGAGGTATCGTGATGGATCTCATATCTACTCTGTATCTAAGTCCCCCAGTCCAAGCAAATCTTTCAGGTGCTGCTCACTGTCAAGGAGCAGGCCACCATCTTTCAGCAGGTCGTACTTTGAATCATCTGATGGGTATGGAAGTTATGCCTATATGTACCCCAATCCAAGATGACCTTCAAGGTCCTGCTCATTTCCAAGGAACACGACGCCATCAGTCAGCAGGTCGTACTTTACCTGCTTTGACTCACCAGATTATGGAAGATATGTCTCAAGGTCGCCTGGTGCGTTGTATGAATAACTATGAATAGCTCCGGTTCGTAAACCCTGTCGTCACATATAAGTTACGAAAACCATGTCGTCACGTAGGAACCGTCGGACATGGGGAGGCTCCGCATTGGTCGACAGACGATGAAACCCACATAGGAGCATGCCCCTTAAATAACACCTTCAGTGTAATTAACTGTATTATTGTTTTAATACCATAGATTTGTATTTGAAAAGAAATGAAGAATAACATAACTTCAGTATGTTGTGACCTTTTCATTGACATGGAGGTATGTTGCTACGAGTAGTAATGTTGTCAATTTATTTGATTGTAACTTCGATGGTAACATTAAATGTAGTTATTCAATTGTAACTACGAAGACAACATTCAAAAATAAAAAAAAATTATGTTTATTTAAGGTATTAGGAAAATAATTAAGTTTATTTGATGTATTGGGAAAAAATATTTTGTATTAGCAAATGTTTAACAATATTATTATTATTATATTATATTTTTAGAAGGTGATGAATAAGATAGTTAATTATTTTTTATGCATGCATGTTTTAATTCATAAATGCAGTTGTGTTTTTATTGATATTTTATTTCAAATTATGTTTTAAATTTGATTGACACAGAGAGAAGATGACGTCGTTTTTGGAATTGGCCTCCTCCAATGGTTGGAATTCATTTGTATATCCCAAATGAAGTTTGGATTTAAATGTTAATCTTTATTTATTTATATAACCAAAATGAAGTTTGGGTGTAAAAATTAATCTTTATTTATTTATATATTCTAAATATCTATTTATATATTGAAAATGAAGTTTGTAAAAAACATTTAAAAAAAATAAAGTTAATCTTTATTATACCTGCCTCAGCAAGTATATTGTAATCGATCACAAGTCAAACTCCTTTGACTTTGGTATTAGTTGGTGTATTTTGAGGCAGCTATAAAGAATTAAAACCTGTTTTGCAAAGTATGACTTAGGGATTTGTAAAATATTTTTTTTAATTTTGTTAAAAAATTATTTTTGTAAACAGCTGATTGGGGGATAGAAGATGATGTCAGCTCTGGGATTTGGTATCTGGATTTGAGTTGACATGTGGCAAAATGACGTCATAATAGTAGAATTAAAAAAATGAAAATTATATCCTATTGACATGTGTTATTCTTGTTATTCTTGGAAAACCGGCAGGGTCGACGATCGGCGTGGTATATGCAGCCGGTCTAGCAGAACGCTGGGAAGCTTGGAAAAACCAGGATCGTCTCTCGCATAATTATTCAATTTAAAGTTAAATTTCATGTCCCAGATGATTCTAGTGGCCACCACGCCAGACAGGAGCTACTACAAATTTCATAGTCTGTCTCTGGATTTTCTTCCAGGCCCTGTTTTTCTTGTCGCCGGTTGCAAGAGCTTACTTTGCTGTTGTAGCAGAGAAAATGAATTTTTGATATGCAATCCTGTCACCCAAACCTGGATACAACTTCCAGATCTCGCTGTACATGAAAGCTTCAATTTCTATTCTGTGGCTTTTGATACGTGTGCTATATGTTGTACTCTTCTCTTAGGGAGGAATTCTACTACAATACACAATAATACCGTGGTTCAAATGTACGATTCCAAGTCGAATAAATGGGCTCAATCAGAGATACATGCAGGTAATCTAATTCGGCCTATAGGGGAGGGGATATATTCAAATGGAAAATATTACTAGTTAAATGGTGCACATGACGGGGAGAGTTTGAGCATAGTTACTTTGGATATGCAACAGAGATTATGGAACAGAATCAAAGGGCCGACACTGAGTCTAATGTCTGCGATCTTATTGAAATCTGACCTCTTATTCAAAGCTTTTGTTAAAGTGATTGGCTTTGAAGGGCATATATTTTTAGTTTGCAAGTGTTTATGGAAACTTAATGCAGAAGACGAGAAATGGTCCCAAGCATTTGGAGATATGTACTGAAAATTTGGTACTTGCGAGAGTTCCATTGCAGTCAATGAGAATGGTTGTGCTTTAAGGTTTGACACAATGAATCACAACATCACAGTTCAGAGTGAGGAAGGAAAATTGGTGCACGACATACAGTTATGGGAGATAATTGATTTGTTGTTATCTGAGTATAGTCAGTCTCAATTTTCTGTGCGCGCCTTTCAAGTAAACAATATTTGGTGGCCTTAGAATGCATATCTCCTACATATTTTTGCCATGTTTTAGCTTTCACATGTTCCCTCTCTATGATATTTTGGAATGGGAGCCTGGGTTTGTCAGAATTACTATATTTGTTCTACTTTTGTTTAGATTTTGAACTCTATATGATATTTTGGAATGTGGAAGGTTTGTCGGAATTACTATATTTGTTCTACTTTTGTTTAGATTTTGAACTCTATATGATATTTTGGAATGTGGAAGGTTTGTCGGAATTACTATATTTGTTCTACTTTTGTTTAGATTCTTAAAACCGGTTCTGAAGAGATGAGAGAGACCATTTTGTTCGAGTGCCGTTTTTTAATGGCAGTGTATGAAAGTTGCATTTCGGTAAACATAAATATATTGAA